>CAIGQZ010032437.1:1808109-1824243 GCA_903798205.1 Danio tinwini | reverse complement strand
TAATAATAATAATAATAATAATAATAATAATAATAATAATAATAATAATAATAATAATAATAATACATTTTATTTATAGTGCGCTTTTCTCAGACCCAAAGAGCTAAAAGGCAAACAAAGCAGAACAATAAAAACAGTAAAAAAGACCACACTAAAACAATAAAATATGAATGATTCAATACAACTGGATGATTAAATTAACAAAAATAAAAAATCTAAGTTTAAAGCAATGGTAAAAAGGTGAGGCTTGAGAAGTTTCTTAAAACAGTCCAGAGAAGTGGCATTCCTGATGCTGGTAGGCTGTTCCATAGCTTAGGCACACTGTATGAAAAAGCACAACCACCCATAGTCTTTAGTTTGCAGCGTGGGTGATACAGTAAGTCCAGATGAAGAACAAAGACTGCGGGTGGGAGTGGCCAGAGTTATCAGGTCACAGATGTAGTCAGGTGCTAGCCCATGCACTGCTTTATATGTTAAAATCAGAGACTTAAACTCAATATGTGACTTAACAGGAAGCCAGTGAAGTTGCTGAAGTACAGGAGTGATATGGCGGCGTGAGGAAGTATGTATATATTGAATATAAGAATATATGAATATATTTGAGAACATGGGTAATCCTTGCCATATAACAGTGAAGAACTGGAGTAAATAAGTAATTTGAGCAGCAATAATAAAAAAGGCATCCTATTAGTTTCTGTTTACCAGTCTTCACTTTTTGGCAGATATCAGCATATGTTGTGGGTGTTAATTAAATTTCATGAGCAAAGCTGATAAGTTTTCAGTTTGATATCACACTCAATATGTTACCAAAAATGTTTTGTTTGAAGTCAATAAATCTTTTTATTTCACTGTTATAGCAGTGCACAATTAAGCAGTTGGGGATTTGATTATTTACATTTGTGACCATAGACCCTAGAACCAATCAGAAGTGCCTGATTGGAATCTCAAAACTGAGATTTATATATAAACACACTTTCCATTGATGTTTATCCTTTGTTACCATAGGACACTATTTGGCCGAGATTCACCTTTTCAAAAAATACTTAAGACTTTGGGTATACCCACACAGAATCTATGTGCGCAGAAATCCACAGATTTCCACAGACTTTTAGTCCATCATTAGCTATGTTTTCCATTTCCAGAATGAGTTAGTAAATGATTAATAAACTATTGAAATCAACGTTTATATATCTTATTTTTCAGCCTTATACTAATAGTTAAATTGTATGTTAATAAATGCTTTATTAACTCAACTTCATGTAGTTTTGTGACCTGATGTAAAGTGAGGACTATTTATGCTTTATAAATCCCTTATAAATGACAATTAAAGGCTTGATATCAAATAAACAATCTTTGCAATCTTATTTAAAAAGTAAAATTACTGTAAAGTTTAAACTGCTGAATAACAGGAGTGTGAAAATACAACATACAATTGGATAAAACAACAACAATATACTAATTTAACAATTCAATAGGATGCAATGTTTAAACTGTACAGTAATTTTATTTTAGATAAGGTTGCAAAGATTTATTTTTCATTTAAAGTACAGTTTCATTTGTGGATCTTGAAATTAATAGAAACGATTAATATCCTTTATGTTCTTTTTTCTGTTTAGATTGAGCCTTTAAATGGCATTTATAAGGGATTTATAAAGCATAAATAGTTCTCACTTTAGATTAGGTTACAAAACTGCATGAAGTTGAGTTAATAAAGCATTTATTAACATACAAATTCACTATTAGTATATGTCTGAATAATAAGAATTATAAATGTTAAATTTTAATAGTTTATTAATTATTTACTAACTCATTCTGAATGATCTTAAAAAACCACCAACTATGCTTAAATAACTGGTTTGTAAATAATGCTCTACTTAATTAATGAAAAATAAATCATTAACAAAGTATGAAAGTACAATTATTAAGCACATTATAAATGTGGTTATAAATCAAGAATACAGCATTTGTAGCTGCAGTTATAAACTGCTTACTAACGTTTATTAATGTAGAGTTAATGCTTAACAAATAATGAATTCACTATTTGCTAATGCTTAATAAATGGTTCATAGTGTGCAGTTATTATAAAGTGTTACCGTTAAGTTTTTAGTTACGATACTCCTAAAATGATTCAGCATAAATATGCAGATTTTTTATAAATTCTTAGCAGAAATAGTCAAAAATGTCTGCAGATTCTGTCTGGCCCTAACTATTGGTCACATTTGACTGTTTCCGAGACATTTTTTAGTAAATTATGTTTGCTACTAGTCAAGAAGAAGCATTCTAATAAAGGACGGACATTGAAATTAAAGTTTAAACGACATGTTTTAACGCAGTGTAATAAGATGCATTATCAAACCCTCTTTGCCCTGACATTGTACGCAATCTTCTGTAATTAAAAACACATGTATCAGCTTTCGACGACGAATCTCGGGGGCACAAAAGCACCTTGTATGTCTAAAAAACATTTACATGGTAACAGAGCTCGACAAGGTTAAATGGGAGGTGTATTTGAGCCCTGATTAAAAGGCTCTCCCACCAGTCGCACCGAGCAGATCTGTGGAGTCATGTACAGCAGTGCAACTGATAAGGGAGGGCTCTGAAAAGACTCCATTGTGTGTCGGCGTGGGGCCTGTTCGCCCGAGTTCAGAGTTGGCTACCTATCTACCTGAAAGGAATTGAAAAGCAACCCTTGTGGTGACTGACCAGAATGACTGATAAGCCTCAGGGGGAGATTATAGCGATTATGGCACTGCTGGAGAGGTTGCCATGGCGATGAAATTGAGCATTCTCTTTAATATATTATTTACTGCCTCCGTTCCTGACCCACGTCATTTAATCAGGAGAGAGCAGGAGACCCATTCACTTTTAAAAGCACCGGTTCATGCACAGGAAGTTCGCACACCTCTGCCTGTGTTCTGCGCAGCATAAAACAGATGTGGAAAAAGGGACCAGGCTGAGCATAAACTATACATGAAAACCAGCTCAACAGCCAGTTTACGCAGCGCCGCAGGAAAGTCGCAAGAGGCAGTCCATGGGCTCTTTCTGCGAAGCCAAAACAAACAATAAAGCAGTTTGCATTCGCTTTTGGGGAATTGTTTTGTTGGTCTCAATCTCAACAGAATAATAATAATAATAATAATAATAAAACTCTTGATGTCTATAGTATTATGAGAGAAATAAACTACAGTTTGTGCCGGTTCTGAGATTATTATAGTTTTTGGTTGTATTAATAATGGTTTTATTTTTGATACCATTTTTAAAGTTACTGTAAATTTAGTTTAATTGTTCAGTTTGATTTAGTTTTTTGTGAACACATTTCTAACATTTTTTTATATATTTAGTTTCAGTTTTAGATTTAGTCATTTCAGCAATGTGTTCCCCAAAACATCATAACTCGCGACTGAACTATCATAGTACAAATCATCATTTGGGAAAAGAATCATGTAGTGATGAGTGTTTTCTAAAACCGTAGTTTCT
This sequence comes from Danio tinwini, assembly GCA_903798205.1. Taxonomy (NCBI): domain Eukaryota; kingdom Metazoa; phylum Chordata; class Actinopteri; order Cypriniformes; family Danionidae; genus Danio; species Danio tinwini. Next base: position 1,820,766 of record CAIGQZ010032437.1, on the reverse strand, counting down.
CTGTCGCATATCCGTCATTTGAGAAACGTCAGTTATAACTTAAAACGTCTATAATGACGCTCGAAACGGCTATAGTAACATCTTTAGAGAAAAAAGCCCATCATTTTTTGTACAAATTATATTGTTTTAAAGGCACACGCATATTTAAAAAAAATCCAATATTAGTTTTGGTAAACACATGCACTTGTTTACCATATTATTTAAAATACAGTTGAAGTCAGAATTATTAGCCCCCCTGAATTAATAGCCCACCTGGTTATTTTTTCTCCGATTTCTGTTTATTGGAGAGAAGATTTTTTTAAACATTTCTAAACATAATAGTTTTAATAACTCATTTCCAATAACTGATTTATTTTATCTTTGCCATGATGACAGTAACAAATATTTTACTAGATATTTTTCAAGACACTTCTATACAGCTTAAAGTGACATTTAAAGGCTTAACTAGGGTAATTAGGTTGTATAATGTTATTGTATAATGACGGTTTGTTTTGTAGACTATCGGAAAAGAAAGAGCTTAAAGAGAATAATAATTTTTAATCTTAAAATGGTTCTAAAAAAATTTAAAACAGCTTTTATTCTAGCCAAAATTAAACAAATAAGACTTTCTCTAGAAGAAAAAATATCAGACATACTGTGAAAATTTCCTTGCTCTGTTAAACATATGGGAAATATTTCAAAAAGAAAAAAAAATCAAAGAGGGGCAAATATTTCTGACTTCAACTGTATATGTAAACGGCACATATAGGGCCTACATATGTACAAATATTGAGAATATTCCATATTCTACTCTAAAACATAAAACCACTTACAAAAAGCTAACACAATTAATCTCATATATAAGTTATATAAATCGTTAATGATTGTAATTTACACTATGCTATTTATTATGAAATAAATACTACTGACTACTACTACTACTACTACTACTACTACTACTACTACTACTACTACTACTAATAATAATAATAATAATAATAATAATAATTATTATTATTATTATTATTACTTTATGAGTATTATCAAGTAGGATATTGTTTATTTATTTATTTTTTTTAAAGTCTACTTTTACAACTTTGACACATTCAAACCCCTAGTAGGGTATTGTTTATTAATTTTTTTATTTATTATTTTTTAAAGTCTACTTTTACAACTTTGACACATTCAAACCCCTAGTAGGGTATTGTTTATTTATTTATTTATTTATTTATTTATTATTTTTTTAAGTCTACTTTTACAACTTTGACACATTCAAACCCCATTAACATATGCTATATATTTTTGTTTTCATAAGCTTTGAAGACGTAACGTAAATTACGCTTTTAAATAACAGGTCGCCTATAGCTTTCGTCATGAGCCATGGCTGCGTTCAAAATGACATACATGTTGTCAAAGTGCACTACAAAGGGAACGCAATTGTCAATATGGAGATCGCTAAAACTGAACTGTAAAAAATACTTTGAAAGCAAAGTACACGTAAGAGAGATGGGTTTATTTTTATTTTTTAATCATTCCAAGTTTAAATGCTGGCATGTTTGAACGGAATAGGGCATATGGAGCTTAACTGGGAACACAGCCAGGAACTATGCTTTTAACTAGAGCTCTAGAGGTGTAGTTGCAAGCGTACAAGTCTACTACGCAGTTTGCAAATGTTCGTTGAAATGTTGGATTTGGGAAATGCCATATCAGCGAACTATGTTTGTAAATTGCGACCTTAGTTGGCTAACGCTGGTTTTCAGAAACGCACCCCAGATCGAATTTTAATGTTTGCACAGCTTAATAAATTTAATACTATTTAACTCTAATCATAATTAACTCTTGTTCAAACTTCTTAGTAATAAAATTAAATAATTGTTTGAGCAGACACTGAACCCAAAACCACACAAATGCAGCAAATAAAAGCAAAAATGATAAAGAATTAAGACAAAATTATTCATATTAATAGGTCATTTATGTAGATAAGCATGCCAATTTTTTTAGCAAATGTAAACAAGTTAAAACAAATGTTTTTATGTTTATATAAAAAAGTTGATTAACTTTTTAGCTCCCTTCAGGATATTTTTTGTATCCTCTAAGGATATTTATATCCCGGACGAGCCCCCAATACATGTTACAACCTCTTTGATGTTAGTCTGGGGTAAAAGGAATGACATTTAAAGTGTGTCAATTTACTATGTGATGGTGGAAGCAAAAAGACACAGACAACGTAAAGGCCAACACAAGTTATTTAATTTACAAAAGTGAAAACCATGCCCAAATATATAGATATATATACAAAATGGAATATATACAAGTTCAAAAAGAAAGTATCAAACAAAAATGATAGGTCAACTCGGAAGTAAGGGGACGCTAGTGACGCCAAACAAAAGAAATATAACAAAACAATTTTAACTCAAGATTAACCTATTACCTCGCTAGAAAGCATATGGAAACAAAAGAAAAGAAAAGTCTTCAGTGCTGCACACCGTATTCTTCTCTATTCTCAGCTATGGGATAAATATAAACAATATTGCCGTGCCACGTTGCCCAACCGGTCTCCTGACCAATCAGCTGTCGGCGTAGGCAGACCTAATGAGTCTTGCAGGCTTGGAGAGCAAAAGGAGAGAGTGAGAAAGCAAGAACAAGTGAAAACGTACAAACAATATATGTCTACAGATGTAACGTTGTGCTTAACTGTCGTGTTTGGCTGTAAAACCGCCATCTACTGTTAATTCTCCAAACTCACATAATGCGTAGAGTGCTTATTCATTCTGAAAATGATTTTTTTTTGATAATTATTATTATATATTATTTTAGTAATTTATAGTGATTTTCACATATTTTTTTCAGTCAACGAAAAAAGTTTACCCAATAGATTTAGTTTTAGTCTTGACCAATAGTTTAAGTCTCAGTTTTCATTTACTAAAATAACCTTGAGCTGAATTGCTTCAAATCATAAATGGATGAATACTTGAAGTTTCAAGACATTTAAATATTACGTTTGAATGAGCAAACTCGTAATGTTGGGAGTAAAATGGATGACCCATTGCCCAGTGGGCTCTAGTCATGTTACACAGGGCTGAACATGTAAAAGTCAAGTTAGTGGACATCACTAAAGCTTCTATGGAGGAAACGTTGAGTCCGTGTCATTGAGGTGCAAATGTCTTTCAGATAGACTTTGTCCTTCCTGCCGTCTGACCACAACTCTGCTCATTGACCCTGACCAGCTGAAACCAGAGCGGAAATTGTACAAACGCTCAACTCTGAGACAAAAGAGTGGATGGATCCTTGGCTTTATTCTTTTATTACAAAGGAAATTAAACAAGAAACGAGGATCTGACTTCCAAATCTCTCTGCACAGTGTAATACGTGACCCCCACCGAAAGAATTATAATCCGTTTACAAATGTTTTTGAGGTGTACTAATCTAAATTACTTTTCTTTCTCTTGAGCAAAATGCCAAATTTGGCTTCCTTAGTTTTGTCATCGTGTTTTTTTTAGTCCCTTAGTAAAATGTCTTTATTTTACAAGATTAAAAATGGACGACTTTTTTCAGTCACGAGCCTTAGTTTAATGTTATCTTTAATAAAACTGGATTTTTACATTTTCTAAGGAAAATACAGGTCAATTCAAAACTCAACACTTACGTTGCTTACGTATATATCGATATTAGTGTTTATGTAAACTTTCTCTTTGACAGGTCATGAAGGATACGTTCATCTGTTAGAATTGAATTCTCATTGACCTTTAGACTTTATCTGATGATTTAATAGTTTAATGTTGTGGGCGTTTGTCTTTACATGTCAGGAGTAATGAAGAAGCTCCCTTACTGTCAGATAAAGCTTTGAGCCAGACTAAAGCAGTGAGAGATGTACAAAACACTTCTAAAAGCATTTGGCTTGCACTTTTTAATTTTTAAATATTGTTAAATGAATAATATAAGTAAAATAATAGTAAATGTTGATGTTGCAAGAAATTAACAGTGTTATACACGCAAAAATTATTTCTGCTAGTCTTTGAAACTGCTTTGTTAAAATGAGCTGAAACAACATACTTTTGTTGTTTTTTTCAATGTTCAATCCACTTAAATGTGTAAAAACAATTAAGTTTTAACTTAATCTATTTGTGTTGGGACAACATGGAGGAATTTTGTGGAACACTCAATCAGTCAATCTGGGGTGCGTTTCCCAAAAACATTGTTAGTCAAGTAAGGTCGCAAGTTCCGTCGTTACAAACATAGTTCGTTGATTTGCCTTTTCCCAAATCCATCTTTCCAATGAAAATTCGCAAACTGTGCCGCAAACTTGAGCACTTGAAACTACACCTCTGGAGCTGTAGTTAGAAACATAGTTCCTGTCTGTGTTTTATTCCCACTTATCCCCCCTATGCCCTATTAATTTAGGACATTCTAACATTCTATGTTGGAATTATTAAAAATAAAAAAAGCTATTTTTTACAGTTCAGTTTTAGCGATCTTCATGTTTACAATTGTGCTCCCTTCGCAGTGCACTTTGAAAACATTTATATAATTTTAAACACAGCCTCATGTCGAAAGTTAGGTGAGCTATTATTTAAAAGTGGAATTCATGTTACGTCTCCAAAGCTTATGAAAATAAAAATAAACATAGCATACGTTAATTCTTTTATTTTATAGTGGGTTATTTATTAAGTATCTGTACTGTATATGACATGGGCCTGTTGGTTTGAACTTTCTGCTGTGGTTTGCATGTGTCAAATTGTAAAAGTAGACTTAATTTTTTTTTAAATAAATAAACAATATCCTACTTAATAATAATCATCATCATCATCATCATCATCATTAATATTATTAATATTATTATTAAAGTAAATATATTTATAATAGATAGCCTCATTATTTATTTATTTATTTATTTATTTATATGATTTATATATGATATTAGAATAGTGTTATCTTTTGTAAGTGATTTTATGTTTTAGAATAGAATATGTAAAATTCCTAATAATATTAGTAAAACAAACAAAGGCCCTATGTGCCATTTACATATATTTCAATTATTATGGAAAACGAGTGCAGGTTTTTACCAAAGCAATATAATTTGCATAAAGAAATGATGAGGTTGTTCTCTAAAGAAGTTACTTCTCCTCGTTTAGAGTCTCATTATGGGCATTTTACGCTACTAACGTGGTTCAAGCAATGGATCTGCGACAGAGAAACTACAGGTTTTGGGAAACACTGGTCGCTACATCGTTCTTTTCCCAAAAGATGCATCGTACTATGACAGTTCAGCCGCGAATTACGTCATTGTTTGGGAAACGCACCCCAGGTCTCAACATTTTTTATGCAATGTTTAATTTAAGATTTTTAGTCAGTTTGACTGATGTACAATGTAAAAGTGTCCATTAAATTAAGAGTTTCTATATTTTGTGACTGACAGAAGTTTTCCATTTATTTACGGTAAATTAATTGCATTGGGCGACACGATGGAGTTTGTATGTTCTCCCCGTGTTCGTGTGGGTTTCCTCCGGGTGCTCTGGTTTCCCCTGCAGTCCAAAGACATGTCGTAGGTGAATTAGGTAAGCTAAATTATCTGTAATGTATGTGTGTTTGTCCTGGTCCTCAAGGTTGGGGGTTGAGCATTGGGCTAACAACCGACCTCATAAAATCTATGTTATGAAACACCAATATATGGTGCAGCTAAATATCAACTTCGATATAAATGGCCCTGGGAGTAAGTAAATGAATTGCATTATGGGACCTTGATCTCTGCTCTATCTACTCTTGATCTTGAAAATTCTCTGCGTTTAATAGAATGACTTTTATTGACATTTTACAAGTTTGATACAATCTATTGTATGAGAATATATATTTAAGTCTGTTAAAAAACAGACAAAGAATTGGCTTATAGTACTTGTTAATTACCAAGTTTTTGTGCTGTAATTTTCAACACAAACCATGTATAAAAGACAATAAATCATTTCAAACTATTGAAACTGTCAAAAAAAAAAACACCTTTTCAAACTTTTCAACATCGAAAACTGGTTTAGAAGAGATCAAGGTCCCATAATGCAATTCAAAAGCATAAATAAATATCAGCCCCCATGTGAATTTTTGATTCTTTTTCAAATATTTCCCAATTGGTGTTTAACAGCAAGGTAATATTCACAGTGTTTCCTATAATGTTTTGTTCCTCTGGAGAAAGTCTCATTTATTTTAGTTCAGCTGGAACCATGTACAATTGTATTGGTAACACTTTATTTTGATGGTCCATTTGAGTATTAGTAGACTGTCTGCTTAATATCTGTTGATACTGACATTTAACAGTCCTTCAACAGACATTTAACTGACTATAAGAAACTTTGCAAGTACATGTCAACTTACACTAACCCCAACCCTAACCCCAACCTTACAGTCAACTTATAATCTAATGAGAATTAGTTGACATGTAGATGCAATGTAACTTAAATTCAACAAACCATCAAAATAAAGTGTGACAATTGTATTAGCCCCCTTAATTGTTTTCCATTGGCTACATAACGAAGTGTTGTTATCCAATAACTTGTAACTTGCCTAATTACACTTACTTGCTAAGTTAACCTAATTAGCCTAGGCTGCGTCCAAAATTGCCTACTACTCAGTAGGAGCTGCATTCAAGTTTAAATTTACTACTCAACGTTAGAAAAGCAGACTATATGCTTGAACGTATTACATCTGCCATTTTGTCATGATCACGACCTACCTATTTATATCGAAGTTTATATTTAGCACACTGTATTGGGGTTGTTAGCGCGCATATAGTTTTTAGCATTCTATACAGTATGGAAGAATGTGATTTCGGATGCAGCCCTAGGGCCCTATTTTAATGATCTAGACGCAAAGTTCAAAGCGCAGGGCGCAAAAGCATTAAGGGCGTGTCAGAATTCACTTTTGCTATTTTAAGGACAGAAATTTCCGCTTTGCGCTGCGGCACATGGTCTCACAGAGTTGAGCTTATTCACTTAATGAGTTATGGGTGTGTTTTGAGAATAAACCAATCAGAGTCTCATCTCCCATTCCCTTTAAGAGTCAGTTGCGTTGTGCCATACTGCATTTGCTATTTACATGGCGGACTTTGTAAGTGGAATAACTGAACGCTTCACTAGCGAGAAAACAGTTAAACAGACCATCTGCAGTGTGAGAGAATGAGCCTCCTCATTCTTTACTTTCACTTTCACTCTCTTCCGTGGAAAAGTAAAATGTGTTGTACACACAGACATCCTTTAGCCTACATAATTAATTTAGTTTGTTAACGCAAATATTTGTTTCAAAACTATTTCTAAATTCAGTTCTAATTTCCAGCAAAGAAATAAACAAACAATAGAAACGAAGTATGGTCAAAAAAACTCAATAAAGTTATGGTCAAAAGTTATTTCCAAACACACGTGCAATGCCCCATATGGTCTAAAATGTGACAGGTAAGCAAATCTAAGCGTGTTTTTAATAAAACAGATATAAATATGCATATAATAAATAATACCACTACTAATGATAACATATACAAAAGCAAATTGCCATGAATAAAACTGAAAAAGCTCCCTGAGATGAAGAAGGCATGAAAGCAGTGTTTTTTATATTTATGTAGAAAATAATAATTATAGTAATATTTTTATCGTTTAATTCTTTTTTTTTTTTTGTAAATATATTTGTGTGTTAAAAATAGCAACGCGCCAGCAATGTGCCTTAACACACCTCCTTTTTTAGACCAGAACGCCTATGGGCACACATATGAGCACAAATGCATTTGCTATTTAAACAGTGTTGTGAAAAACGTCAAAACGACACTTGTGTCGAGCTAAAACTAGCAAACAACAGTTATGTCGCGTCTTGCGCCGCATTGCGCTAAATGTATGATAGGGCCCATAGGCTTGAAACTAGATACTATTAATTACTTACTCGCAGGGCCATTTATATCGAAGTTGATATTTAGCCACACCATATTGGTGTTTCGTAAAAGTTTGTAGTTTTTTTATGAGGTGGGTTATTAGCCCAACGCTGACATATAGTTTTTAGCATACTATATAGTATGGAAGAATGTGATTGTGAATGCAGCCCTAGTCTTTAAATTGCACTTTAAGTTAGATACTATTACCTACTCCCAGGGCCAATTATATCGAATTTAATATTTAGCCGCACCATATTGATGTTTCGTAACATCTAGTTTTTTTTTTATTTTTAATTTTTTTATTTTTTATTATGAGGTGGGTTGTTAGCCCAACGCTCACATATAGTTTTAGGCAAAGACAAAAAAAAAAAAAGTTATTAGAAATTAGTTATTAAAACTATTATGTTTAAAAAATGTGTTGCAGAAGTATCTGTTAAACACTAGTATATCATTAACTGATGAATGTTAATGTGCTTTGCGTGTAGAAAAAAAATCCCTTTTCACAAAATGGAAACGTTTCCTTTTAATTCGATTTGGAAGTCTGTCCCTTTTATTCTCTCTACTGTATAGATTCGACTGTGTCCTGAAATATCCGTCCATAACAGCGTGAGTCAGCAGTGACTCCAGGCCTAATCAATTGTCCTGCTTTTTGAAAGCTGTTTATGAAACAGGCTCCAGCAGACTACATGATGCATGAAGCGCTCTGGTGGGTGTTTCGGGGCTCTGGCAACCGTAATATGCCTTTTAATTGAATTCCCAGACACTCGAGAAGTATCGCGTGTTGTAAAACTTGACATGCCAGGCCGCAGGAACACGGCAAAGTTTCTCATTATTGTCCCTTCCACACCCCTCAACATACTTTGGTTTTCCTGGTGTTCTGGTAAAATGAAAGAACGGAGTGCGGTTGAGAGGATCAAATCGGCTGCCATGTGGCGGAACCGCAACTTAGGAAAATGGAGCGTTTTACAGGGACGATCGGATGGGGTGAAAAAGGGGGCGGGTTTGACTGTGCTATTCCTGTGTAGTTGAGAGTCAGAAGAAAAAAAAGAGGCGAGCGAGATAATGCAGCCCATTCTGATGGACACCGCCGCAGCCCAATTGATCCGTTCAAACGCCATTGTGACCTCGCAATCGAGTTGCTTTAGAGTGCAGTGGAATGTAGGCCAGCGTAAAAAGGGCCATGATTTGAAATGTTGACTGCAAATAAGTCATGCAATAAGCTTGCAAATAAGTCATGATATTATTTAAACACATTTATACACACACACACACACACACACACACACATATATATATATATATGAATGTATATATATATATCTACTTCATAAGGTTTGTTTGCTCAAACTTCAATTAAAGCAGTTAATTTAACCCCAAGTTCATTTTGAAAAATACTGTATGTATACATTCAAAGGTTTGGAGTTGGTAAAATTAGTAATGATTTTAAATCTGCACATTTTTTTTTGATTAAAAACAGATTGTAGGCTAGTTTTAAGGGGCCATTATTTGAAATGTTGAAATCGATAAATGTTAATGCAAATGGCTGAAAAGACCTTAAAATAAATAATGGTATTATTTAAACACATTTATACATTAATAAAAATCTACTTCATGAGCTTTGTTCACTTTAACTTCAAATAATGCAGTTAATTTATTCCACAGTCACATAAATATAATATAAAAAAATGGATTGCTGGCCAGTTTAAAGGGGCCATGATTTGAAATGGTTAAATGTTAAAGCAAAAGGCTGAAAATAGCTGCAGATAAGTCATGATATTATTTAAACACATAACAAAATTATATGAATCTAGCTTTGTTCGCTCTAACTTCAAATATAGCACTTAATTTAACCCCTAGTCCTTTTTGAAAATACTATATGTACACATTTAAAGGTTTGGAGTTGGTAAAATAATAATGTTTTAGTCTTTTTTTGTTGATAAACGAGAGTGGATTGCATGCCAGTTTAAAGTAACCATGATTTAAAATGTTAAAATGAATGTGTTAAAGCTAAAGGCTGAAAAGACCTGCAAATAAGTCATGAAGATATTTAAACACATTTATATACATTTACTTAATGGGCTCTAACTTTTTTTATTTGCTCTAACTTTAAATAAAGCAGTTAATTTAACCCGTAGTCCATTTTGAAAAAAGTTTGGAGTTGGTAAAATTAGTATTTTTTTAATCTATTTTGTCTTTTTTTTGTATCTACATTTACAGTATTATATAAAATTGGAGTGTAGGAAGAGGCCTTGATTTGAAATGTTGAAATGAATAACTGTTAAAGCAAAATGAAGAAAGAGCCTGCAAATAAATCATTATATTATTTTTTAAATATGTCACTTTTTTAAGATAATCACACATATATTACATTATAAGCTCTGTTCTCTCTAACCTAAAACAAATGTTAATTTAACCCATAGTCCATTTTGAAAATATGCACCAATAAAATTTTTTGGAGTTTGTTTAAATGGAATTGTTAAAATTAGCTGTTGTTTTTTGTTTTTTAACCCTTTCACACGTGAGTTTTAAATATTCCAGCTAAGCCTCCTGCGCAAGTTTTTTTTTTTTTTTTTTTTTTGTGAGCGAATCTAAAGTTTCCATGGTGTTCTCAGAACCGCTGCTGGATTTATGTCATGTTTATTCATAACTTTCTGCTGAAATACAGGCAAGAAACTGTATATCTGGGAGAGGAATAGAGAAAATATTCTAGTAACATAAACAGTGTGTATCTTACATGAACAAAGCACATTGTCCAGTTATATTGAAAATAAATATTATGGTCGTCTCTATAGACATCAGCCTGTTTTTTGCAATCCTTAAATGGTGTGTTTTTCTTGTAGTAATGTGTTTACAAACGTCTGAAACCTAAAATAAATGTTATTTGTTTGAAAGCATGGATAAGTTGTGATTTATTTATAATTGTGTCCTCTGAATGGACTAATCACACCGGTGTGATCGTACACTTTAGAGATCAGCCGAGGCTAATCACACTGGTGTGATCATATACTTCAGGGACCAGCCAAGGCTGATCACACCTGTGTGATCGTACACGTGAAAGGGTTAATCCTGCGTTTATTTAATTAAAATAAAATAAACAAATTTTCATTTCTGAGCTATTACTACAATGTCAATAACGATGTTAACAGTAGCAACAATAATTAATGTAATATATTCCTGCCATGAAAAAAAATAAATAAATAAAAATTGTAAAAAAAAAATATTAGATTGAATTACTTATGTTGTGTCTTTACTCGTGTCCAATAAAATAAATAAATAAATAAAACAATTATAATAATAAAATGAGGACAAAGCACTGGTGAAGTGAGTAGCGCTGTCGCCTCACAGCAAGAAGGATGCTGGTTTGACACTCAGCTGGGTCAGTTGGTATTTTTGTGTGGAGTTTGCATGCTCTTACCGTGTTCACGTGGGTTTCCTCCGCGTGCTCCAGTTTCCCTCACAGTCCAAAGACATGCGCTATAGGTGAACTGGGTATGCTAAAAGTTGATCGTAGTGTATGTGTGTAAATGAGTGTGTATAAATGTTTCCCTGTGATGGGATGCAGCTGGAAGGCCATCCACTGAATAAAACATATGCTGGATAAGTTAGTGGTTAATTTCACTGTGGCAACCACTGATTAATAAAGGGACTAAGCCGAAAAGAAAATGAATGAATACAGGCAATATAGTTTACTAGGTAACTTAATGGTGGCAAGGTAGTGCAGTACAAAGTTTATTGGCATTTTGCAATGGTTTAGCTGCAGTTCATATCTATAAGTGAGTGTTTTATTGAGCTTTACCTCTCAGTGGTGGGTTTACCGTGTCGCAAACTGAATTGCTGTTGTCGAACAGCTTGCACAATAAAATGACATATCTGAGGCATCAACACCTGTCATCGGTCAAAACTGGCTGCTTTCCTTCCTAATGGTCATAAGGAATGACTTTAAAAAAAAATAATAAAAACAACGATAGATCTTGGTTCAATAACCCAAGATTTGATTTCCACTGAATGGACTTTTTAAAAGTCATTTGAATCCATTTCGCTGTCAGTGTCTTTGAGAACATCTCAGCATGTCAAACTCACAGAGAAATGTTGTGGATAAAATGCACAGTGACTGCATTCTGACTGAATAATTACACGAGAAGCTTCTCAGCAGACAGATTATTTTCCTCTTCATTTGAAAACATAAATGAAAAAAATTAAATAAGAAACGCAGAGTCAAGATGTTGACTTCAGAATTCCACTCACTTGAATGAATCAATTGGACTGACTGATTTTCGATGGATTTTTACTTAATGGGACTACACTCATACACATTGGTGGAGGAAATATAGATTAAACAGCAGCCTTCCTCTCAGGTTATGAATTTTTCTAATAAATTATGCATCTTTTTTAACAAGACGTGTTTTAACATCATTTACAATCTGTGGAGCTGTACGATGCAGGAAGCAAATCAGAAGATACACCGAAAAATAAAGCTGGTATTCCTTTGTTTTGACTCGCATACACAAATGTGATTTTGTGTGTGTTGCTTTCAGGAAGAAAATACATTTAGGACATACATAATATCTATGTATAAAAGACATTTACAGATATTACATATGCTTTGAATTTTTCTCCCATTTAACAGCAAATATATACAGTATAACATTGGAAGTAACTCAAAAGATTACCTTAATAAATGCAATTCAAGGAAAACCTTATAATCAATCCATTTACTCCAAAATAAAAAAAAGATTCATTAATATATTCCTCAACCATACACTATATATATATATATA
>CAIGQZ010032437.1:1785140-1798109 GCA_903798205.1 Danio tinwini | reverse complement strand
TAATTGTCTGGTAAGATGAATGAACAAACGAACGAACAGAAGGATGAACGAATGGCCGAATGGTCAAACAGTCAAATGAATGAATTAATGAATGAATGAATGAATGAATGAATGAATGAATGAATGAATTAACAAAAAATAAACTAAACATTAAGAATAGTTTTATTGCAAAACAATTGTCTTAATGATAAAATGAATGAATGAATGATGAATTGACTGACTGACTGATTGACTGACTGACTGACTGACTGACTGACTGACTGACTGACTGACTGACTGGCTGGCTGACTGACTGACTGACTAACTGAATGAATGAATGAATGAATGAATGAATGAATGAAACAAATGAATGGATGGAAGAAAAACAAAAAAAAAAGAAAACACTAAGACTAGTTTTATTGCAACTCAGTTGTGAATGACTGACTGACTGACTGACTGACTGACTGACTGACTGAATGAATGAATGATTGAAGGGTGTGTCAATTACAACATTTTTCTTTCAGTTTTTTTGTTGTTTGTTATGATTGTCACACACATTACTTTTATTATTTTTAATGATTTTGCCATTTTTAGACAATTTGTGATCATAATTAATTCACATGGTGCATTATGCAAATTACGAGCACAGTGTGACTGAATGAAATATGAATGAGAACAGTCTCCCTGTAATACAGCTACAAATAACCAAAGAACCGATCGCCACATTATGGCTCCGTCTTTGGCGGGTGCTATAATTTTGGATCCATAATTCATCTATATTAGTAAACATGCTGATTTTCTCATCTGTTGCCACATACGAGAGCTCGTTAATAAAGAACCTCACCTATGAGGGACTCAGATCTATGTATAAATTCTGATCTTCAAACATGACCAGTGGGAATTCACAGCTGTGGAACGAGCAGCATTCTGTTCCACATGCTCTGCTGCTTTTAAGGAGAGGAGGGGAGTCTACGCTTGTTTATTAGCAAATAGAATGTAAGAAAAATGAATGGTCAGAGTCGCATGCTGAGGTAAAGAGAAATTACTGCAGGAAGAGATGCTGTCCCGAGGCCAGGTCAGAAAAAAATGCCAGCAGGCTAATTCACCCCCCGTGCTGCTCTAAAAGTGCAGTAACTCTTTATTACAAAACCTTTGTCTCTGAATTATTAGTTGGGACAGTCTTCCTACAAGTTTCTGAACATTCAGAAACTGAGATTAAACCATTTTTTCATGATAAAGAAAAAGGTATTGTTCAACAAACTGCCTTAGTAAAGTTTATTTATTGGTTTTTCACCCTCCAGAAATGTTCATCTAAAGAACCTTCATTGTTTCGAGTTAGTGTTAAGAATATCACTAATCTTTGGATAAAAAATAGTACATATTGGTTACATTGGTGCTACTGATTTTGAATGGTTTTAGTTGTTAATTAAATTTGGCTTTTAATTGATGACAAATAAAGAAAAAAACTGTCATATTATGAATGTTTGATTTAATTTTCATTTAAATTAGCATTTTCAGTAGCCATTATTCTTACTTTATAGCCATTATGCTTTTTTTCTCAGGATACAATAATAATTTGATTACATACAGAAAAATATGAGCTTTAAACCCTTCTTGGTTCTAAATTGTATAAGCCATTAGTGATGGGAAGTTCAGATAATTTTACTGACTTGAACCTTGAGTCTCGTTCAGTGAGGTGAACAACTCTTTTTTCTAGTCATTTGGTTCAAATTGCCAAATATTATTTTCAAGAGTTCGCCCTTGCTGATGATTGATTATAAAGCGTGTTTGGCATGCTGTCCCGGGAGAGAGCCCTGAGCTCATGAGATCCTCATGCCCGGGGCTTCGGCTTTTATTTGTTTTTTGTTTGGTTAAAAACAAAATATTGGTTACATTACTCCTACTGACTTTTAATCGTTTTGAAAGAAGTCTCTTTTGTCTGTCGAAGATAGCATTTAATTGATGACAATTGTTACAACCCTATGGTTGTCTTGTCTCACCTGTTTCTCTCCTTTACTTAGATCCCATCTGATTGGCCACTTCCAGCTGATTGCTTGTTTCTGATTGGCCTACCGTGTTTTAAAAGCCATGACACAGCTTCTTTGGTGGCCATCTTGTTTTTGTCACTTGCTTTGTGTTTGTTGAAAAGGTTGTATGTTGTATAGTTAATGTTAAAGTTGTGACTAGAGATTTGTGATTTATTGTTTGGTTTGTGTGACTAGAGATTTGTGTTTGTTTTAGTGTTTGCTTTGTTTTTGATATTTTGTAGTAATGGTGAAATGAAGCTTTCTGAATCAGGGAACCGTTCGACTCAATTGTATCGGAAAAAGGTTACTCAAAGCTTTCTAAATCAGAGCTTGATGAGGACCTCTGCTGGTTAAAGTGTGGTAAAGCACTGTGTTGCAAAAGTCAAATGTTCACAAGGTTCACAACTGCACAACAAATTCATGTAGTAATACAACAACAGTAATATAAACAAATTACTCAAATTCTGTAGTTTTTTACACCTAAGGTGTGTTGCATAACACCACCAATGACTAGTAAAATTCAAGGTATTCAAAGGCATTTACAATAATTGTATTCTTTCATCCACCCACTTGTTCCAAGCGAGGATCGAACCGGCGATTCCTGCACGGGAGGCGAATGCTCTATGGTTGAGGCTATGGGAGTGAGGCTTTTGGGATGCCCTCGCCAGCTGGCCTTCATTACACACTAGACTACAATATGCAATAGGGGTATCAAAATTAATTATTTATTTGGTGCACCGCGATGCAGACAGGGACAATTCGATATTGGTTCAGTAATAATCATAACCGGTTATTACGTACTGATGTCATTTATCTTCTACGCGATGTCGCAGTAGAATACTATGGCGAAGGACGCGAGGGCAAGTAAATAAAACGCTCCTACTACTTAAAAGGTAGATAATTATACACAGTTCAACTGCTTGTGAGTTTTCTGGAAAGTCTTTCATTGACACTGAAGAAGGCACAGCACACGAGCCGCTATTTCACTACTAGCGGGAAATGCTGTAAAAATCCATCTCTGTCTCTCTCTCTCTCTCTCTCTCTCTCTCTCTCTCTCTCTCTCTCTCTCACTTTGGTCATTTGACCCACTGGTGTGTTTGTGAGGTAACTTTTCCTTTCCTCTTGACTGTTAAAGCGATATGAGCGTGCCTGCGGTGTGAGTTTTGTCCACTGTGTCTATTATGGATTACCTGTGATAACTGCGAATTATGCGCATATAGACTGTAACCGCGGCAGTTCTTCCTGCGTCACTCATCGGTAAACATCGCTTTCATTTCTAAAGCCAATCGCAGCCCTTTCTGTTAAGCGGGTGAAGACAATGACCAGTCATAGGGGTGTATCATTTTTTTGATACATGCTTCGAAGACTCGGCGCACACCGTCACATTACTAATATTTTGTTCCACTGGCTTGTTAGACCTTTTTGCCTGCTTTTTGGATTGTACCTTAAATATGGTTGCCTGTTTTGTAAATAGTTTGTAAATAGTGTATATTTTTAGGATAGTAAGGAGTTTGACACTATTTTATTTGTAAAACCTTTTGACCTCTGTTTTTGTGTTAGGTAGTTAGGGTAGTGGATCGTATTTTCTTTTCTTTGATTTTTGATCAGGTAAGATAGAGGTCGTACTCACACTATGCTATCCCAACCGTGCCCAGGCCCGTTTCCTGGATCGTTTGAGAAGTGTGAGTGCTCTGAATCGGGTTCACTTGGGCTCAGGCGCGGTACGCTTACAGTGTGAGGTCAAGCGTGCCTAAGCCCGAAACTGAAAGCGAGACATGACTTTTAAGGGACTGTTTCATATGGATTAATTAATCATTCGTACTGTTCAATGAACGCAAACTGTCGTAGATTATTAAAGACGCAAATCCCTTACTGCACGTCAGCTGCGCCATCAGCAAGCTTCCTCATTCCTGCAGCACGAGGACTGTTTATGAGCGTCAAAAGTGGCTGATCTGTTCTGCGAAACATTAGACTGTGTGTCACCGCATATCAAACGACTTAAACAATATAACTAAAGAAATCTCCACTGTGCTGAGCGAGAGCGCTTACTGAACAGCGCGTCATCGATGACGTAAGCGTGCCCAGGCACGAATGTAATGTGAGTGCTGACCATTGGGGAAGACGGGAGGGGGGACAAGCATGCTTTGGCCCAGTTCAAGGCAACTGTACATAGTGTGAATACGGCCAGAGATTTAAAATAAAGGAATTTTTGTTTATCTTCGTCTTGTCAGCTCCCGAATTCAAACCCCAATAAGTCTTTTATTTAATTTTCTTTGTCTTGTCTTTCATGTTGGTCACCATCCCTAGATGATGCGTAACACTACAGCCAAAAAAAAAAATGATATTGTAAATATTTTGTTTATTTTTCATTTAAATTGACATTTTCAGTAGCCATTATTCCAGTCTTTTGTCACATTGACCTTCTGTACTCATTCTTTCATGATGATTTGGAGCTCGAGAAACTTTTTTTTTTCTCTTTTCTTTTCGGCATACAATGCCAAAATTGATTGCATATAGAAAAATTAGAGCTTTGAACCCTTCTTGGTTCTAAATTGTATAATTACTTCAAATGACGAATTGTAAGTGCTTCGCGTTTAGCAGATTTATAGACGCAGACTTCAGGAACAACGTGACACAGATTGATGGACGGTACAGTCGCTGCTTTTCTAGCGTCTCACTGTACGCAGTGTCTGTAAGCCATGAGATCATTTCTGCACTTTATCTTTTATTGATGTGCTTAATTTTAGTTCCTAGAACCCCGCATAAACCACCTTCTGCATGGCTTCCTGTTAAACAGGCAGTGGAGGGATGCTTAGTTCATTCTGAGTGAAATGGCATATAAAGAAAATGAATCCATCATTGGTACAATCAGCCTGGCCTCAGGGGGGTTTCATACAGATGTATAACTCATGTGCTGGCAGGTATGAACACTCATAGATGAGGCTGTTTATCTTTGTCGTTGGGTTGAAAAGGGCCACTTTGGCATCTATTCGCTCGGCTACTTCCCGTGGTCTTTTATCTGGCTCCTGCTTTGGGCTGTCCATCCTTCAGGTGTGTGTTTATGTGCGGTTGCTCTTTGCTTGATATGAGATATTAGGTCTGGGTAAATCAGAATTTGCTAAGACTTTTATTTTAGTATGTTGATGTACTTCCAACTGAAATGGAATATTGTGTAGGGGAGGTGCTTTGTTTTTGTGCATCAATCAGCTAAAGGGTGATTTATACTTCTGCGTCTAGTGATCGGCGTGATCCACGCATCCCTTGCACGTAGTTGTGCGTTTATACTTCTGCGTGCTGTTTGAGTTGCTCTGCAATAACACATCCGTGACACTAGCTGGCAGTAGGTTTTTATGTTCCTCTGTGTCGAGTTTCTTCACGGGTGTTTTGTTTTTTTCTGAACACTACCTAATGTACAAGTAGCTAAAACTCGCTCATTCAGAGGTGGGAACCGGGGACGTGAAAACTTTAATCATAAGGTAAACACAAAACAAAAGTTTCCATCTGGAGCACTTGAACACTCGCTCTATTGGGGTTGCCGCACTTAGCTCCACCCACACTCGTCAGTGCTACCAAGCCGACCAGTCATAGAGCTTGTGCTACACGTCATTGCAATATGTATGTTGTTATTTCATAAAAAAATGCTGGAGCGCAGTATTACAAGTTAAGAGCGCATTCATATAATACAAGCGAGAGAATCTCTTTGCTTGTGTGCTGATTTCCTCTGTTTGTGGACAAAACTTCTAGCGTGTACTCAAATATACGTTGCTCATGCGCACTCAAAATATACGCTGCTCACACGCAAAACTTCTCACGCGCACTCAAATATATACTGCTCGGATGCAAAACTTCTTGCGCGCACTCAAATATACACTGCTCGGGTGCAAAACTTCTCACGTACACTCAAAACACTGGCCGCTCATGTGTGAATTAACGGCTCTCACTCCGTCAGATGATGTGGACTCACAATTTGTGCCTTGTGTTTCCTCTTCCTTTCGTGCTTTTGCTCTCCAGAGATTCTCCAGTTACATTGGTTATTCCAAGAATATTGATATGGTTTATAGATTGGTACAATATTTATTGCCGCCAAACTGACATCTACAAAAAAGGACGACTAAATGGTCAACATTTGATTGACGATTACTAAAACAAACATTTTTTTCTGTGGATTAACTTGCACATAGGGCGTCACGGTGGTGCAGTGGGTAGCACAATCACCTCACAGCAAGAAGGTTGCTGGTTCAAGCCCTGGCTGGGTCAGTTGGCATTTCTGTGTGGAGTTTACATGTTCTCCCTGCGCTTCGCGTGGGTTTCCTCTGGGTGCTCCGGTTTCCCGCACAGTCCAAAGACATGCGCTATAGGTGAATTGAATAAATTAAGTTGGCCGTAGTGTATGTGTGTGTGAATGCAAGAGTTTATGGTTGTTTCACAGTGTTGGGTTGCTGGAAGGGCATCCGCTGCATAAAACATGTGCTGAATAAGTTAACGGTTTGTCCCTCTGTGGCGACCCCTAATTAATAAAGAAAAAAAAAAAAGAATGAATTGTTCATCTAAAGAATAACAATGTGCACAAGCAAAATAAACATTCTAAATTTTGATTTCACATTCAATAAATTAAACTTCTTTTGGTGTCAAAATTTTCTTGTTTGCTATTAATTGTGATTATGCAGATAGTGACCTAAGTGAAAAGATAACTTTAAGAGGTACCATAACAAAAATACCCAGTGTATTGTTCTATTGTATATACATGTTCAGAGTAAACAAATGTTTTAACAAATGTAATTGTAAAAGGTTTATAAAGGACTTCACAGTTAAGTATCATTAGTAAATGAACAGTGAGAAAAGCCATACATGACTATAATAGTCATATGTTCATTCATTCATCATTCATTTTCCTTTGGCTTAGTCCATTATTTATCAGGGGTTATCACAGTGGAATGAACTGCCAACTATTCCAGCATATGTTTTACGCAACCACAACCCAGTACTTGGAAACACCCATATACTCTCACATTCACACACACACTCATACACTACAGCCAATTTAGTTTATTCAATTCACCTAAAGCGCATGTCTTTGGACTGTGGGGAAAACCTGAGCACCCGGAGGAAACCTATACCAACACAGGGAGACTATGCAAACTCCACACAGAAATGTCAACTGACCCAGTCGGGACTCGAACCAGTGACCTTTTTGCTGTGAGGCAACAGTGCTAAGCACTAAGCCATCGTACCGCCATTAAATGTTCAATATAATTAAAATAATTATATATATTTTTTAATGTATTATTAGGCATTAGCTAAGAAATTAGCATCACCTAAGATTAATAAATGCTTTTGTGGTCGTCACTACATTGACTTTAGGTACTGCAACTTAGCATGCTAACTAATGGAACCTTTTTGTACAGAGTTAACTAACAAATGGCCTATAAATAATCTCAGGATATTCAATGCCATAGGCCAGATTAACATGTGAACATAAAAAATCGCCTATTAGTTCTCCAAACATTTGGTGCTGTGATGAACAACCACTACCAACACAATCTTAAAAATCACTCCAAATAATAAAGAATAATTCACAGAATATCAGTATCGTGCATGTTCATTAAAATGATATATAGATTTTTTGAATATTGGCATATGTCTAAATTATTATTATTTAGCAAAAATAAAATAATAAAAAAATAACATTGCACAAGAACGATTCAAATTTGTTTTCTTTTGTACTTAACATTACACTTCACTGTATAAAAAGTATTGCTGCCTTAAATGTTTTAGTTGAATCAAGTTAACTTTTCTAGTCATCTCAACTTACATCAATCAACCAGAGATGCCAAAGTTGGCCAATAATAACCTTTTATTCGGCACGTCTGAGAAGAGAGGAAAAATGAAGGCGAGGGTCAGGGGAATGCTTTTAATATAAATTGCAATTTTTAATTACCGCAATCGTTTGTTTGTTTAATTGCTGAACTTATAAAAAGCAAGCTTGAATTAAATGTTTTAATGTTGTGAATGAATCATATTTATTTAAATGTCTATTGTGTTTTAAAGGAAATTGTTTGTTTTTGTTGTAATATGTTAACTATAGAATGTTAAAAATTATAATGCATTATTTAGCCTAACACAATTAATGTAATGCTTTCTATTTATTTTTAAATAATATTTAAAAAAAATTAGAAATTTCCCATGGCGACTTTGTAATAGAGCTTGATATATTTACCTTTAGCGCACAACCCTCAATTATGTTTGTTTTTTGGCCCTTCGTAAGAAACAAATTGGGTTGGACTAAACTAATTAAGTTAAACCTTTTATAACTTTAAAAATGTAGTTGAGACCTGATTAACTTACTAAAATAAGTTAAAGCAGCATAAACATATTTGTTGTCTTGACTTTTGTCATTCATATTTTCACAGTGTACTATTGCTTGAAGTGTAAACAAATGGTGCAAATCATTTTCTTTGTGTTTCACCCATCTGATTACCCACCTTTTTTTTCTTCTTTTCCTCATTCTGTCCAGGTGTAACAACAGAACACAATGCATCGTCATCACTGGACCAGATGTTTTTCCCGACCCTTGCCCAGGAACTTATAAGTACCTTGAAGTCCAGTATGAATGCGTTCCCTACAGTAAGTATGCACCATTTTTTCAATATATATATATGTATAAGACTAAAAACCCTGTTATGCGTGTGCCTTCAGGATCCAGTTTTTGTTTTGTCCTTGAGAATACAGTGCCTATAAAACATTCATTTCTTTCCAGATTTTGTCTTTTTGTAGCATTGACAATATATTTTATTTGTTTTGTTTAAATTTCCTTGTCTGTTCATGCTTGGCACACAAAGGAAATTTGTCTTTAACGCTGGTAACAACCACACAACTGGTAACAACCTTACAATAATCGCATAATAGCAACACTCATCAAGACAACCACATTAAAACTTCTAAAAACATTTTAGTCTCATATATATTACTGCAGATCATTCTTAACAACCGCTCTATTCACATCAAACAGTTATCTGATTTAATTTAACAACTGCAATTGGGATAAATTACTTTTTATAAGCATTTCTTCGAGCTCTAGGAACTTTAAGCATGCGTCCTGATTTAATCTTGTATTTCAGCTCAAAAAATGTTTCGAAAAAAGTTATGTTTAGTAAAGCAAGGGCATGTTCTATGTTCTAATATATATATTGTCTGCTGGAAAATGTCTTATTTCTTGTAGTCTGACTGGAGTAAAAGCTATTTAAATGTTTAAAGCCATTATTACAGTCTGTATTATTGTTTTCAGTTGGCTACAGAACAAACTATTGTTGTCCTGTAATGAATTGCCTAACTAATCTAAATTAATCCAATAACCTAAAGTAGTTAAGCCTTTAAATCACACTTTAAGTGCAATACTAGTATCTTGCAAAAAAAGGAAAGATATTATTTCCTGTCATCATGGCAAAGACAAAATAAATTAGTTATTCGAAATTATGGTAACACTTCAGTTTAGTTTCACAGTATTAACAAGCTATTAACTAACACTACTAGTTTAATAAATTACTAATTAGCTGTTTATTAATAGTTAGTAACATAGAAGTTGGGTTTAGGTTTTGGGTAAGATTAGAGATGCAGAATAAGATTAATTACTAATAAGATATACTACTAATAAACAGTTAGGGGTTCTATTTTAGCGTTCTAGGCGCAAAGTCTAAAGTGCAAGGCACAAAAGCATAAAGGGCTGTTGAATAATATAATCTGCGCCTCGGCGCATGGTCTAAGAGGGTTGTGCTTATTATCTTAATGAGTTATGACCTGCATTAAACCAATTAGAGTTTAATCTCCCATCTCCTTTAAGAGTCAGTTGCTTCGCGCTATGGCACATATGTACATGGCAGACTTTGTAAGTGGAAAAACTGAATGCTTGACTAGCGAGAAAACAGTTAAACAAACCATCTGTAGCGTGAGGAAAAAGAACGTGCCCTCTCCATTCGTCCTCTTTTCTTGCTCTTTACTTTACTCTACTTTCGTGAATAAAGAAACGGTGTTGTACGCACTCCACTGAAGACATTTATTCACCTACATATTTAATTTCATTTGTTAAGCGCAAAGATTTGTTTCAAAAGTATTTCTAAATTTAGTTCTAATTTCCAGCAAACTAATAAATGAACAATAATAACAATGTGTAGTATTGTTATACCCCATATGGTGATGCTTACATCTCTAAAACTCAACAGATGGACAAATCTCAACTTATTTTTATTAAAACGAATTTAAATATGCATATAATGAATAATACTATTAATAATAATAACATTAAACAAATGCAAATTGTCATGAATAAACTGAAAAAAGCTACCAAGATGAGGCATTAAGACAATAAAATAATAATAAGAAGAAAATAATAATTTTGTTATATTTTAATCCATATATTTTTTTTATAAGTAAAGATATTTGTGTATTGTGGTACATCCTGTGTGTATTAAGCAATGTGTAAGTATTTGGACCTGCATAGGCACATAACTAACGCTCTCTGTGCTGGACTTTAGACCAGCTTTTAGTTGGTCAATGGCACAGTCTATTTCAGTAGCAACAATGCCAATAATGCACCTTAACACAACTCCTTTTTAGACCAGCACACCCATGAGTCCACAAAGTGGCGCAAATGGATTTGCTTTTTGAACAATGTAGTGCAAAACATTAAAATCACAGTTGCACTGGTCTGAAAATAGCAACAAATTGTGCCAAACACGTCTTCCACCTTATTGCGCCGGGTGTATGATAGGGCCCCTAATATGTTAATAATAGGCAGGTAATAAACCATGTAGTTAATAGGATAAATTGTTACCTAAACTAAACTGTCAACAAAATGACTTATTAAAAACTATTACTGTATGCTTACAGAACTGTGTTAAAAAATCCCTACATTAAACAGCACTTGGAAAATATTAGAAAAAAAAAGGATAAAAATTTCACAGGAGGGCTCCTAATTTCGTCTTCGACTGTATATTGTCTGTTAAAAATGACAAGTAAATAATCACCAGTGCAGCCAATTATTTTGTGAAAGCGAGTAGTTAAGTGGTTTGAGTTGATAGTAGTATAAGCACAGCTCTGTCTGGAAGGTCCAACTTCAGTGGAGTCATTATAGCACAAATTGAGGACTCCAAACAGCGAGAGTGAATTGTAATTGAAAAGCACAAGGCAGGGGACGGATCCACAACAATTTCCGAGTCATTGAATATCCCTTGGAGTACAGTTAAATACACAATTAAGAAACGGAAAGAGTGTGGCACAGCTATAAAGCTACCTAGACTCTCCTCCAAAACTGAGTGACCATGCAAGACTGGGGAGAGAGACCACCAAGAGACCAATGATTTACAAGCTTTTGTGGCTAAGATTGGAGACTGTGCATACAGCAACTGTTGCCTGGGTGCTTCTTCAGTCGTAGCTTTATGAGAGAGTGCCAAAGATAAAGCTACTGTTGTTGACTAAAAAGTCATATGACATGTTCGGCTTCAGTTTGCCAAAAGGCATGTGGGAGATTCTCAAAACAGGTGGAGAAAGGTTATGTGGTCTTTTAAGACAAAAATACTCCTCTTTTAAAACCTGCTTAAATGTGTGAATATTATTTAAATAACTGAAATACATTTAGACAACTATATTATTATTATTATTATTATTATTATTATTATTAAGTTATTAAATAATGATGCAATTATTCAAATTTTGTAGCATTTGAATTTCTTTTACAAAAAAAAAATGCAAAAACAAAAACCTAACCTTTCATTAAAGGGCCACGAAAACCCCCTATCTCAGCAGGAAAGTGGGTGTGTCCAGCTCTGTTTAGGTGGGAGTGTCGGGAAGGGAAGGAGGGAAGGGTTTGCAAAAATGGGAGTTCCCCTATGGGCAGGGGAGAAAGACAGTGACTGTGTTTACATGGACAACAGTAATCAAATTATTTGCCAAATTATTAATTTGTCGACTTTAACTGCAGTTTGGCACTTTCACTTTTTATTCAGGAACATTTCCTGCATGTACCTCATGACAAACGAGATTAACTGCTGGAGAGTGGAGTTTTAATGGAATGTTTGATACCGAACAGCGTATGGGAGAAAAAATCCTCCTCATTTCTCGGTAACTTAGATGCACTCGGTAGGTAGCGTCAGAAAGTCGTGTGTGTATAGACTATCCTGTCACAAAATGCGTCGAAAATTCTACACGACGGTAATAGTTTGATTGCAGTGTTTACATGTTTACATTCGGAAAGCAGCATTTACAGCGGATCTTTCAGTCTATAATATTGTACTATAATATTGCAGTGATATTAACATACTCTAAACTTACTAATTTAATGTTTTTGACTAAGGTATGTCTTTAAAAACTGAAAGAGCACTGTTGACGATACAAACTAAGTTTGCACAGGACAATCAACACAAACTGGAGCCGTGTCTTTTTTAAAAGGAGACGAGCGGCAAATCCGGATTTCATAATTTCCAGATGTGAAAATGCTCTCGGGTAAAAAATGTTTCTTAGAAACGAATTTCTGTCGCATGCACTGTATTCCACACATGAAGCCAGCTGCGCTGTCATAGCGGGGAAATGAAAACAAAACCTTTGTTGCAGCACAATAATGAATTATTTACCGGAGACTTGCTCTTAACAGATAGTTTGAGTCAGTGAATCATTTACTGGAGACTCAATCTGAACAATAATTTAAATAAGTGAATTATTTACTAGTGACTCGCTCATAACAGATCATTTGAATTAGTGAACTGTTTATTGGAGACTCACTCTGAGGAAATATTTTGAATCAGTGAATCAGTTACTGGAGACTCACTCTGAAAAAAATCATTTGAATTAGTGAATTAATCACAAATGAATTGTACACTGTAATTAAACACCAATATTTCATTTCTGATCAGGGGACTGTTTATCACCTTTAAAATAGCTGTGATCAGCTTTATTCAGGAATGTAGTGCAGTAA
>CAIGQZ010032437.1:1734722-1747905 GCA_903798205.1 Danio tinwini | reverse complement strand
GTGTGTGTGTGTGTGTGTGTGTGTGTGTGTGTGTGTGTGTGTGTGTGCTCTGCATCTCTGGGTGAATAGCATAAGGCTGCAAGTGTGTAATGTCAAATGTTTTGGTATAATTTAATCAAACATTTGAGGAAGCTGTTTAATTATTGCCAGTCAAAATAGATCCAAAATAATGTCATTTACAATTTTCGACAATCCTGCTTAAGTAATGAATTTTGGTGATTCTCTAACAGTGTTTAGATGTGTTTCATTTCATTTTTGTGAACTATGTAGAAATCTGATTCATGGAAATATATGCAAATTACATGACATTTCATATTTGAATTTGACATATATGAACCTATATGAACACATATGAAATTAAAGCTAATATATTTGAACATATATGCACATATTTGCAATTCCAGTAGTTAAAGAAATATATATGACAGCAACTTTTTTTTGCATATATGAAATATACACTCACCGGCCATTTTATTAGGTACACCTGCCCAACTGCTTGTTAATGCAAAATTTCTTATCAGCCCATTACATGGCAGCAACTCAATGCATTTAGGCATGTAGACATGATCAGGATAATCTACTTAAGTTCAAACCAAGCATCAGAATGGGTAAGAAAAGTGATTTAAGTGACTTTGAACGTGGCAAGGTTGTTGGTGCCAGACGAGTTGGTCTGAGTATTTCAGAAACTGCTGATCTACTGGGATTTTCACGCACAACCATCTCTAGGGTTTACAGAGAATAGTTCAAAAAAGATAAAATATCCAATGAGCAGCAGTTCTGTTGGCGTAAATGCTTTGTTGATGCCAGAGGTCAGAGGAGAATGGCCAGACTTGTTCCAGCTGATAGAAAGGCAACAGTAAGTCAAATAATCACTTGTTACAACCAAGGTATGCTAAAGAGCATCTCTGAATGCACAACATGTCCAACCTTGAGATGGATGGGCTACAGCAGCAGAAAAACACACCAACTGCCTCTCCTGTCAGCTGAGAACAGGAAACTGAGGCTACAATTCACACAGGCTCACCAAAATTGGACAGTAGAAGATTGGAAAAATGTTGCCTGGTCTGATGAGTCTCGATTTCTGCTGCGACATTCGGATGGTAGGGTTAGAATTTGGCATCAACATCATGAAAGCATGGATCCATTCTGCCTTGTATCAATGGTTTAGGCTGGTGGTGGTGGTGTAATGTTGTGGGTTATATTTTCTTGGCACACTTTGGGCCCATTAGTACCAATTGAGCATTGTGTCAACACCACAGCCTATACCTGAGTATTGTTGCTGACCATGTCCATCCCTTTATGACCACAGTGTACCCATCTTCTGATGGCTGCTTCAAATAACGCATAAAGCGCGAATCCTCTCAGACTGGTTTCTTGAACATGACGAAGAGTTAACTATACTCAAATGGCCTCCACAGTCACCAGGTCTCAATCCAATAGAGCACCTTTGGGATGTGGTGGATCGAGTGATTCGCATCATGGATGTGCAGCCAACAAAACTGCAGCAATCTGCGTGATGCTATCATGTCAATATGGACCAAAATCTCTGAGGAATATTTCCAGTACCTTGTTGAATCTATGCCACGAAGGATTAAGGTAGTTCTGAGGCAAAATAGGTTCAAACCCGGTACTAGTAAGGTGTACCTAATAAAGTGACCAGTGAGTGTATATTTTATACATGTGAAATTCAAATATTAACTTGCATTTTGTATATGTGCTTGCATATATTGTCAAACATCAGACTTCTATGTAGGGAAGCATATTTTCAAGACAGGAACAAATGGGTGATATTTAAAAATAGTGATCTGCGCCTTCAGTTCTGATGACCCAAAACAATGGTGTCTTTATCCTAATGGACATTTGCATTTATAAGACATCACAAACAGCTGTCTTTCTTTACCTCACATGTGTCTGTTTACGTACTTGAAGAGCCTTTGACATTCAATACTGCACTCTTCAGACTAACAGAGCATGTCAGGCTCATTTCTGCAGCCTTGTTTTTTTTTTTTTATGTGTGTCACCTGATAACGACCTAAAACAAAGTGTGCATGTTTGCTTTCATTCGGGCACGGGCAGACAGCTGCTGATAAAGTCAAGGCTTTGACATTTGACCTTACTACAGTGGTTAGTGCTGACACAAGCGTCTTATTGGGCTGCAGGCTATCGTGGATACAGTCGACAACCTCCTCAGACCGGAGGCTCTGAAATCGTGGCGAGATATGAATACCACGGAGCAGACGCACGCCGCAACCATGTTACTGGACACCCTGGAGGAAGGAGCCTTTGTCCTTGCTGACAATTTAATGGAACCGGCCATTGTGAAAGTACCAGCCAGTAATATAAGTGAGTACAAGCGATGCACAAAACTAATAGAACTGACAACAAAAATACTCTAGCTTAATGCAATGACATCTAACACATGAGAAGGATGGCATAGAAATGCATTTGAGATATTGGCATAACCTGCAGTGTAACATTTTAGGTTCCATCCTACACTTCAGTACTGTTGTGCATGCAGTTTTTACGACCTCATATTAATTGGGGCTCGACATGGAATCTTCCTGCTCTATTCATTTACCACACTGCAGGACCTTTTAGAAATGAAGTAAAGGCAAAAAAGGCTTTTCTGTTCATAGTAAAAAGTGCAAATATTGCTAAGTAAAATCATTTATTTATGTGACTTACTTTGCACCATATTTTAAAGTGATTATTTTGAATGCAAATACACCCGTTTTCCATGCAAATTATACTCATTCCACATTGTTCTGTATTTAGAAAATGAATTTACCGGTGAAACTGTTTGTTGATCACGTTAGAAATTATTCATCAGATAAAGTGTAATGTAAGCCAATTGAACCGCTAGCAAACTACAGCCTAGTGCTTCGAATTTTCAGCGTTATGCAAATTGTGTCGAGCCCAGATTTTGTGGGTGTGTTTTCACTGCTGACCAATTTGCATAATTCCTTTAGTGAATCAAACGATGCAGATAGTGCATGCAAATAAACCGTAATTCATTCTCAACGAATCCCCCCCCCCACCCCTTTATTTTGTCTCATCTTTCTGCTTGGTGAACTAACAACGTGAAACATCTGATTTCTCTCTGCAGTTCTGGATGTTTACGTGCTGAGCACAGATGGGCAGGTTCAAGATTTCAGGTTTCCCCAGAGTGGCAGGGGTGGTATTTCTATCCAATTGTCTTCCAATACTGTGAAACTCAACAGTCGTAATGGTACGCTCCAACCCACTCACAAACGCACTCATGTAACGTCATTGTACCGCATTAGTATCAAATCCATTGAGAGTAAGAACATGTAAGATTGTGCCGGTCACTATGGAGATCGAACTGATCTCATGGTCAAGGAAAAGTCTGAACATTGATGTGAACATAATGCTCAGCATATGTTGTTTTCCACAAACACATCTGGGTCTGTTGCTAGGTCACTTGAAGTTAAAAACTTTTGGTGGATGTATATGTGTATGGGGTTGTACTGCTTAGGAATAATTCACCACAAAATCAAGCATAAGATCATTGCAGACATACTAGGAAACATATTTTTTATTAAATGTACATGATAACAATTAGATTTTTTTCACACTGGGAATTGTCATGATTGTCAAAATGCTTTTGTCTTAATAGGCTTAATTTGCATTTGTGCAGAACATAATTTCATATTTTTTCTTCATTAATTTTGGCGTGTACTAAAACCCAGAGGTGTTCTTGACAGTTTTTGTGAGGCTCACTGACATAATAGACAGTAATGAGAAGTAAGTTTTGCCTTTTTTTTTTTTGCTTTGCAGGTGTTGCCAAGTTGGTTTTCGCCCTTTATAAGAACCTGGGCCAGTTTCTAAGCACTGAGAATGCAACAATGAAACTCGGCCAGGAGGTCAACGGACGCAACCTCTCGGTGGCTGTGAATTCTGACGTCATCGCCGCATCAATAAACAAAGAATCCAGTCGTGTATTTATATCGGAGCCTGTGATTTTCACCCTGGAGCACATCGACGTGAGTGCAAGCAATAAACAAACAAAGCGATCGTAAAAGCAGCGGGATGGCAAAGCAAGACGACAAATAAAGAGAAAATAAAAGCAGTCTCAATTCAAACACCCTACAAGGTCACAGAGGGGTTTATTTAAGCCATCGAACACGAAATTAACAAAGTCTAAACCAATGATTATTACCAGCCTAGACCAAATTCTTAATGAAAACTAATTCGTTTGTCGACATTAGGATGTAAATGATGCAATTTCCTTTTTTTTGGAGTGGAAAATTAACTCCCAGATTAGCTATACAATGCAGGATGAAATTACCAGAGGACCAATTATCATCGCGCTCTCTTTTAAAGTGTCAGGAGCGTTCCCAGAGGAGACCCGGCTTGATTTTTGCTCTCTATCAAAGTAATTGTGTGATTTCCACAGACATGCCTTCAAACCATTCTGCCCCCTGTTAGCACCTCATATAATCAATGGTCCCGTGCAAGATTTCGCACTCATTTAACCTTATTAGATTCTTTGGTCGTTTATGGGAGAACACACACTGCGCATTCAAAAGAGTGTTTGATATGGCCGGCGTATCATTTGCCCAAGAATGAATGCCAACAGTCAGAGGAAATCACGATGCCGTTTCTCATGCGCTGCTGCCATTATCGGAGGGACGGCTACTAAATATCAATTGATTATGATCTGCTAACTCATGAGGAATCTTTCTGTCTCCCGCCGTCGATTACAGATGCAGCATTACTATAACTCCAACTGCTCGTTCTGGAACTACTCGGAGAGAACCATGATGGGATACTGGTCCACTCAGGGCTGCAAACTCATCCACGCCAATAAAAGTCACACCACATGCTCCTGCAGTCATCTCACCAACTTTGCCGTGCTCATGGCTCATCGAGAGCTGCTGGTAAGATGTGATCTTCATAAATATTTAAGCTTTTGTCCGTGTGTTACTGTGAAACCCAGCTGTTATAATAGACAGAGCCAACTCTCGTCTGCTTCTCTAAGCCAAACTATATGAATTGATACCGTCTATTGGCCTATTTAAGGGTTCTGAGTTTACTAATAAAGTTAATCAAATTTTATTCATGTGAAAACATGTGTGTATTCTATGTTTAACGATTAGTTGTATACACCGTAAAAAAAGCTGGGTGCCACACAATTACTTCACCTTGTCTAAGTTAAATAATCATTTTTATTTATTTGTGTGTGTGTGTGTGTGTGTGTGTGTGTGTGTGTGTGTGTGTGTGTGCGTGCGTGCGTGTTTGCGTGCGTGTGTGTGTGTGTGTGCG
The DNA here is from genome assembly GCA_903798205.1 of Danio tinwini. Classification (NCBI taxonomy): domain Eukaryota; kingdom Metazoa; phylum Chordata; class Actinopteri; order Cypriniformes; family Danionidae; genus Danio; species Danio tinwini. The sequence goes on along the minus strand of CAIGQZ010032437.1, from coordinate 1,742,619 downwards.
CGCATGTAAAGGTAACATGGTGGACAGGTCAGAGTACATACATAAGGGACAACAACAGTCAGTAAATGAAGCAAGTATCATAGATATAAATAAACCAGTAGAAAGAGACCAGTCAGTGGTAAAGAGTGGCAACAATGCTAGAAATGTATGATAGTAATAATGACAGTAAAAAGAAAGGACAACAGTAATAACTGACAACAACAATAATAATAAATCCCAAGTACTACATCAACTACTACTACAGAAAGTTACTAATATTGCAACTACTACTACTACCACTACTACAATGTATACTACTACTGATACTACTACAACATCTACTACACCTGATACTACTACAACAACAACCACTTCTGATACTACTACAACATCTACTACAACTGATACTACTACAACAACGTCTACTACTGATACTATTACAACATCTACTACAACTGATACTACTACTACAACAACTACTACTGATACTATTACAACATCTACTACAACTGATACTACTACAACAACGTCTACTACTGATACTACTACAGCAATCACTGCTACTACAACATCTACATCGACAACATCTACAACTTCTGACACTACTACACCGACTACTACTACTACTACCACTACATCAACACCTTTACTACTTCTGGTACCACTATACCAACGACATCTACTACTACAGAAACTACTACAAATACTACTTCAACAATCCAAACTACAACTACAATCGTTACTACCACAATGACTACTACTACTACTACTACTACTACTTCTTTTACTACTTACTACAACAACTACAGCTGAATAATGACAATGGTAAAAATACTTGTAATAATGATAATGAGGAGATAGCGGGAGGACAAGTCAGAATCGTAATAATAATAATGGTAACTAAAGTAAAAGTAATACTATTAATGATAATAAATAAATAATAATTTTTAACAAATTTAAGTGTATTGAACCTATAGCAATTAAGTTGTCCCTAAAAGCACAAAAGATTTGTGTTGTTTCAACTCATTTTACATAAGTACTTTAAGCAAGTCTTTTTTTTGAGTGTATAGTGATGGGTAAAGCCTTGATCAGATCACACGATTTTCTTGACGTAGGGTATTATGGGGAGGCGTAATCGACAAATCGGCATCATGACAAAAGATTCAATTGTTTCTTTTTGCTTAATGTGGCATAGATCATGACAACCGATACCATGTATGCAACGCCTCATGACACCATCGCAGAAAGTCTGGCATGTTTAATTTTCCCCCTGATCGTGGGTGACACTGTGCAATAGGAGCACATAATTTATCTGTTATTTCCAGTGGTGCTGCCATTAATACGTGGGTCAGGTCACTTACAGGTGGGTGGATAAGATCAATCATTGGTTATGCAAACTGTCTCTAAAATATTATAGTGTTTTAAGCATTTTTAGTTGAGAGACAAATATGCAGACCTTCATTCTCACAACGAGTTTGTTCTTCCGAGGTAATCTGGAAACCCGTTCAGTGCTGCTAATACGTTGTAAAAGCCTGTCTTGCTTATTCAAATTACTTGATCAAACTAATTAAATTGAAACTCACCGGCAATGGATGATTTTGTCATTAAAAATGAAAGGTTTATTATAAAGTTCTCTGAATATTTTACTTTAGTTTTATATAGGCTAGATTTTATTTTATTTAACAAACCAGTTTGTGCTTTGGCGTTGAAGCATGACTAGTTTTAAAGAACGTCACCTCAGATGTTATTCATTACTCTTGTTTATCTAGTAGATAACTGACGAAAAAAACCCATTAAAATTAAAATACAAATTATATGAAATTCAGTTCAAAAATATTTTTTTTTTCCAAGAAAAATATACAAATTATATTTTTGTTTGTGCCCGTCCGCTACTCAGCTGTGCAGGTGGATGATTTGTTTCCCTCCATGGAAAATAAGGATTTAAATAATGCTTCACTGTAATTGTTGTATCACAAACCTCTGTCAAATATTTGCTAATTGTTTTTAATATGTCATTATTTTAATGATTATGTCTTTATCATGTGATTTGTCCTTGCTGCTGATGGGTTTTCATTTTCTCCATTTCAGTAGCGACAAGTTCAGGCGAGGGATTGTTTAACCCATGCAACCCATGGCAGGAAAATATACATTTGAATTTAAAAGAAAATATCTTAATATAAAAAAGGAAATCTACATTTGATCCTATCCATGTCTTAACGAATGCCTTTAAATAATATAGCCTAGTTGTCAGCAAGCATGAGTGTTTATTGAGATTGACAGAAGATAAAAAAAAAAAACTTTGAAATTAAGATAAGAAATATTGTTATAGCAACACTTGTGACTAATTTGGGAAATAACGCTCATTGTAGACGTCATGGGATGACTGATCATGAAGGAACGTGTAGTCTGGCACATTTGTTACCCACGACAAGTCAAGATTTTGTCAAGATAAAGATCTGATATAGTGACTTTTGTAACCGACAATAAAAATCGTGTGATCTGACCGGGGCTTAAGTTTAATCCTAAATGTAATTACTTACTAATTACATCATTGTTTTTTTTTTTTTTTATTCAATAGCATTTTAATTACTCTGACTGAAAAGTGACTCAATTGATTCAAAACTACTTAAAATCCAACACATAAACTCACTATAGATAAATCTCAATGCATAGAAATGAAAGTCTTTTCATTTTGTACATTTGAGCCAAACAAAACCTTTTAGCTTTATTAAATGTAACACTTAAAGAACAATAAACCCCATGCATCAAAAACACAAAACATTTCAAAGCAATAAAAATATTTCATACATAACCCATTTTGACATAAACCTCTGATTTCTTCAATCCTCTTGATAAATGACACCTTCTTTAGTTGGAAAATAGAATTAATGATTGCTGTGAGTCTCTGTATTTATTTATTCAGAACTGTACAGTAACTTCTTTACAAAACAGAAAAGTATTTCCTTACATTTTTTTTCTGAAGAAAAATAATCTAATTAAAGTAACTAGTTACTTTGTAACTAATTGCATCCAACACTGGTTGCATAATACAAACTAGGGATGCACAATATATCGCTTCAGCATGGATATCCCAATGTATGCATCCACAATAGTTACATTGTATAGATATGCAATTATATTTGACCAAAAGTCACAGTTCAGAACACACGATTTATGGAGTCACTGCAGAGTTTAACCACAACGGAGTGAAATTTTATAGTTTGCATGTTTTTAAGGCCTGAGAGAGATTAAAGTTTTCAGACCCTTTGCCAATTGGAAGTTTAATAAAGTATCATTTTATTACATTATGTCTTACAATAAAAACTCTGCAGTGTAATTTTTACATTTATATATACAAAACCACAAAGGATGCACTGCTTATTTCATTTTCATCTTTGCTTTGTTGTATTTATTTATACTTGCAATTCGTTTATTACACATTTTTATGCATCATTCTCCCCTACAGAATCATCCCAATCAATCTAAATTAATACATTTGATAACATTTTAGGGACCATTGCTCTCTATTAAATAATTACTTATTAGTATGCATGTTATTGAGATAATGGCTACTAATTAGTACTTATAAACTAAATATTCTGCATGATCTTATTCTACATCCCTTACCCAATACCTAAACTACCTTAATATCTATTAATAGCAGGTAGGAAGCAAATTTGGAGTTAGTTTATTGAAGCAAAAGTCTTAGTTAATGGTTTGCTAATAGCGAGAAGTGGATGTTAAAATATAGCATGACTATAAATTCTTTCCAAATAGAGCTATTCATTCATTCTGTGAAATTGTAGACAGTATACCACAATATACAGTATATTGCAGGAAAATAAAATATCGCAATGTCAGATTTTTCCAATATCGTGCCCTATACTGTACATACCACCCAGCAGACACACAACATCATAAGACATTAATATTAAGTTAGATTTAGGTCATGACGTCAGGTGACCAAAATTCAATGTCTAGCCAGCGTCTAAGGACGTTATTTTGACGTCCAATAACAACGTCAAATTAAGTTGATACTTGGTTGATTTTAGGTTGTGTTGGGTAGATGACATCTGATAGATGTCATAGTGGTAACGTCTACACAATGTCAAGGTGTAACATGATTAGACGTTGATATTTGGTTGATTTTAGGTAGGACATAGGACATTAACGTCGGCCTGATGTTGGGTTTTGGCGTCAACTCGATTTTCATTTCCAAATAAAATCCAACATCCCCATAACTTTGGGGTACTTTGGGGTACAACGTAAATATGATGTCATGTTGATGCCCTATGCCTGCAGGGCATATTCTAGGCAGCAAACTATTTTTATTTCAAAAGAGAATGTTTTCCATTCTGTTCTGTTTGCCATTAGATGTCCTCTAGACATTACTTGTTTAGTAAATGCAATCATAATCAAAATTTTCTCTTTCCGTCTCTGTTCATTTTATTCTCAGGGTGCCGACAAAGTCCAGGAGCTGTTACTGAGTGTTATCAGTCGTGTGGGTATTGTAGTATCCCTCATCTGCCTGGCCATGAGCATCTTCACCTTTTGTTTTTTCCGTGGACTGCAGAGTGACAGGAACACAATCCACAAGAACCTGTGCATCAATCTTTTCATAGCTGAGCTCATCTTCCTCATCGGAATCGACATGACAGAACCTAAGGTAACATTACTTTAAATGCATGATATGCTTCTTTGGGAAATGTCTAGAGACATGTCTACAATATCCAAGACAAATTTTTGAAGGGCATTGGAGTGAATTCTAGCAGTGTTTTGACATGATTATAGTTTTTTCAGGCTTTTTTGACATTGGTAAATTGATACTTCCTGGCTGGAATTTATCAACAGAATATATATATATAAGTTATAAATGTTTTTTATCATGGAATTTTTAGTTTTGCAAATAGCATTTTACATTTTACAACAACCCACACACCATATACAATCCTATCTAGCCCCAACAAAACATCTGGAAGAAAAAATAAAATAAAATAAATACAGATACAGAAAAAACAAATAACAACAAACCATGTACATACATACACATATACCTTCACTCAATCCACATCTAAAGTTTTTAAATTATTAAAGAATGCAATGAATTGATTTTTTTAAATTATTGCAATAAATAATGCAATAAAATAATGCAATACATTTTCAAAAAAACATTCTCCCCTAATATTGTATTTAATTTTCTCAAATTTTAAAAAGAAAACCAAATCTTTGAGCCACAATGAAATAGAGGGGGGTTGTGGAGAGGTCCAAGACAACAGTAATCTGCGCCTAGCGAGAAGAGATGCAAAAGCCACAATGTCAGTGTGTCTCCAGTTTAAAGGCTGACACTGAAAGGGAACACCAAAGATCGCGATTAAAAGGCAAACAAGCTAACTTGACCCTCAGAATATCAGACACAATTTTAAAGAAAGTAATCCAATAGTTTTGCAACTTAGGACAAAATACAAACATATGACTAAGGTTGCACGGTGAAAGTTTACATTTATCACACATATCTGAAACATTTGGATTTATTTTAGGAAGTTTGTCCTTTGAGAGATGAGCTCTGTGAATTGTTTTAAGTTGTATAAAACTGAGTGCTAATACGGCACTCCAGTAGTCATCTTCAAACTCAAGTTCTTCTTCTCAGGCCCTGATAGCTTTAACGTTATGAGAGCTATCCTTTGACAAGATAATTGTGTATATCTTAGAAATGACCCCAATCATATGAGCATTCAGTTTATAAACATGTATTTATATGTATGAATTGCTTTTCTTTTTCTGTATCTTATGTCAACGTAGAATTCTAAAAACATAAAATAAATAGTTATATAGCATTTAAAAACATAAAAATACTAAACAAATCAGTAAAATATATTTGCATTACAGTCAGTTCGAACCTGAATACCCTTTTTTTTAATAAATAATAAATAATAATAATTTTAACAACAAAACAGTCTTAATTTATTAAATCTGCTAAACTATAAACTAGTTCTAACAAAAAATATAAATAAATAAATAAATAAATAAATAAATAAATAAATAAATAAATAAATAAATAAATAAATAAATAATACATTTTTAGGGGATAGCTAAAGGAAATGTTGACAACAACAACAACAACAACAACAACAACAACAACAACAACAACAACAACAATAATAATAATAATAATAATAATAATAATAATAATAATAATAATAATAATAATAATAATAATAATAAATAATAATAATAAAAATTATAATAATAATAATGCATTTTATTAATATTTTCTGGGTCAAAAAAACACATACATTCTGAGTGCGAAGATTATTAATAACGCTGGCAAAACCCAGTTGATATTAAAAAAATGTTTGATTGGCCCATATATGTTTGGAGAGCATTTCTTTCCACAGCATTTCTTTAACAAATGTGTTAATAGATAATTGGTCCTCCTTCTGCTGTCATAACAGCTTTCACTTTTCTGGAAAGGCATTTCACTTTTGCTTGGAACATGGCTGTGGGGATTTTCTCCCATTCAGAGAGAAAAAAAGCATCAGCGATGGGGCCTGGCTCATTGTTCCAGTTCATCCCAAATGTGTTCAGTGGGATTCAGGTCTGGGCTTTGTACAGGCCAGTCAAGTTCTTCCACACCAGTTAACCATTTCTTTATAGACCTCACTTTGTACTCAAGGGGCATTATCATGCTGGAACAGAAAAAAGCCCTTATCAAACTGTTGCCAAAAAAGTTGGAAGCACACAATTCTCTAGACTGTCGTTTTATGGTGTAGTGTTAAGTTTTGTCTTCACCGGAATTAAGAAGCTCGGCCAAAGCCATTAATTAGAAGGGAGTTTGCAACTCTGTAAACTTTTGGCTACATGTTTAAGGAATAAACTACCTGATGTTTTTAGAGCCATTAAATCCAAACATTGTTAAAAATGTTATTTAAAAAAATACATTTAATAAATAAATAAATAAATAAACGAAAGAACAAGTGAATGAACGAAAGATCAAATAAATAAATAAATACTTAAATACATAAATGAATAAATAAATAAATAAACGAATGAATGAATTAATAAATTCTTAAATACATGAATGAATGAATAAACTAACAAACTAAGAAAATAATAAATAAATAAATAAATAAATAAATAAATAAATAAATAAATAAATAAATAAATAAATAAATAAATAAACAAACATTCATTACCTTAAATGGATGTGTTCATCTAGAGACGTGTCCACAGAATTTCACATAAATAATTAAGGTAATGTTTAAACAATGAAAATAAATTTATAATAATACTTCTTTTATTTATAGTAATATATTTTATTTATCCTTTGTGAGGTTTGAAATTGACAATTTCAATATCAAATGCTGTTTAACTGTCCTTGGTACTTACTTAATAAGAAATGCATGTCATTAAATTGCTGATAGCCTTAACAAGCCATCCTTGAACATTCACATAGCGTCACATCAGAACTTTTGTTGGAAATGTTCTAAAAAACTATTTAATTATTAAATTAGATTACATAAAATTTAAATAAATAAATAAACAAACAAACATGTATCACCTTGAATGCATGTGTTCATCTAGAGACAGGACCACAGTATTTCAAATATAAAAGGAATGTAATGTTTAAACAATGAAAATTAATTCAGAACAATACTAATATATTTTATTTATCCTTTGTGAGGCTTACATTTGACAAATATCAATATCAAAATGCTGTTTAACTGTCCTTGGCACTTACTTAATAAGAAATGCATGTCATTACATTACTGAATGCCTTAAAAAGCCATCCTTGAACATCCACAGAGCGCCACATCAGAACTTTAGGTAGAAATGTTCTAAAAAATATATTAAATTAAATTAGATTAAATTGAAAATAAATAAATAAATAAATAAATAAATAAATAAATAAATAAATAAA
>CAIGQZ010032437.1:1709907-1721817 GCA_903798205.1 Danio tinwini | reverse complement strand
AGATAGATAGATAGATAGATAGATAGATAGATAGATAGATAGATAGATAGATAGATAGATAGATATTTTCAGTGCTCATTGATTCCCTGCTAAGCTTTCACTGTGAGTGTAAGCCTGTAAGTATGCATATTTGGTTCATTTTCACGAACAGAGGAATGTTTTCCCTCTGACGTTTTACCACAAACGCGGTCTGTAAATGTTTGTATATAAAATAACCCGGAATATTTCTTAAAGTCTTTTTTCCCCCTGAGGAAATATCAAATATCCGTTTCTCTATGTGTGGTCTCGGAGCATCTCCGAACTATTTGTGTTTTCATTCAGCAGTTAAACGGTTTTATTGCATTTTTGTATTCATGTATTGATATATAGTGACAGTGTATTTGGCGCCAGTCATCTTGGCTTTGTCTCACAATATGCCAGATGGTTATTGTATTAGGCACTGGCTGAAGGGATGCTTGGATGACTGTTTTCAATTAATGCTCCCAATAAAACTTCACTTATCTAATCTTTTAAGTTTCCTTTTTGTTTATTAACAAAGGTCTTTTGCTTTCCCACAGCTCAATCTCATCTTCCTGCTCATCACGATGTACAAAATGATGAAACACTCTACATCGCTGAAACCCGATTCCAGCCGGCTGGAGCACATCAAGTAAGTCGCATTGTTTTTCCCCTACAATATTTCAGCTCATGTGGAGTGGAAGTGTGCCGCCACACACCAAGACGTAGCATTTCTAATCTAAAATGTAGAACAGGAACAGACATTGTGCCTTGCTTACATTGTAGCATCTACAAAACTGTCGTTCTTGCTTGAAGGGATTTAAGTGCCTTGACTGAAGGGATTCAGATGGACTCCAGACAGATGTTATTCTCTTCAGGTGCATGGCGTCTATTAATGTGAGCTATGGCCAGAGAGGCACATAATGATTGAGACAGGCTCAGCGCTGTTCCTCCTTTACAGTGACCGCAAAACTCTTTTTTTGGAACAGCTCACTGTATTCAGAGTCTGCCTACAGAGTGAATTCAGATGTGTGTGTGTGTGTGTGTGTGTGTGTGTGTGTGTGTGTGTGTGTGTGTGTGTGTAAAGACAGCACAGTGAAAGCACTTCCATGTGTTTCCTGTTGCCAAGAGGGAGATCTCTAAGGCAGAAAAGTAAAGAAAAAGTCTGTTGGTTGACCGTGTAACCCTTTGGTTCTGTTTGCTGGCATGGCAATGCATGTCAGACTGGTTCTGTTTGATAATGTATGACATATTTAATATGTGATTTTTTTTTTAAACAATGTTGTTTAATTTTTTTCATCTTTTCTCTGGATCCTTTTACAGGCATTCCTGTAAAAGTGTTAAAATATGAATAGCATTGTATCTTAACCCATTTAATCACAATTGTTTCCCTTGCAGTTTGAGAATAACCATTTTACTCCTTAGACCACCCTAACACATCTCTGATATTGTGTTGGTTAAAACAGGGCAGTCACAATTGAACTGGAATTCAATTGATTTTAATTGTTAACAATTTTAAGATTACCAGCCAGTAGCGGTTCTAGTGGGGTGGGGGGTGCCCCCGTGTCAATAAGCTTAGCCCCCCTAAATTTCAATAATATCACGCGTGTTTTAGTGTCAAAATGCCACAGAGAAGCAAGATCAGCCATCGGTGGCACACTGCGGAGATATGACTAAGGCTAGTGTTGCTAGATGTAGCTGACTGATTCCAGCCCAAAAACTATCCAAAACCCGCCAAAATGCATATTCATGTATGCAATCGAAGTCAAAACCGCCCAGTTGGGCGGGAAACCTCAGATATGATAAGCTTGGATAAAAATATCACGCTTTCACGGTATCGTGATTACTGCTGTAAAGTATGTTCTTTTAAAATGCCTGGGTGAAATTCCTCTTTCAATACAATTTATTTTATTTGAGAAGCATTGCAAATATTTTGGAACAGCAGACACTTCAGGCCAAATAATTTAAATAAATTATTGACTTTTTTTATTTCATTGTTTCAAAAACAGATTTCTATACATATCTTTTCTACTGGATATACTGTTGTCCTAAAAAAATAATAATAAAAAAAATCTTAGGAAGGGTAAAGCAGAATTTGTTTTCCAAACTGCAGTATACCTTGAAAATGGTTATCGTCCCATGCCTAATCAGAAGTGGCTTATATGAAATGCAAAGGCCTCTAGATTACGCTTATTTTACCTAAATAAAATGTGATCGTGCCTTGATTTTTAATGATTTAATTAAGACAGTAAGGTCTGACTTTGCTTAGACAAAAGTCTTGTCACTGAACAGAAATAATGTACAATATACAATATAAAGTCATGGTGCAGTGGAAAAACAATTACTAATGGGTATGACCCCCATGAGCTTGGACGACTGCATTCATCTCTGCAATCACTCAAATAACTTATTAATAAAGTCATCTGGAATGGCAAAGTGTTCATCAAGATTCTTTAGCTTCATCTTCAATGCCTCCACGTTCACCCCAGACATGCTCGATAATGTTCATGTCTGGTGACTGAGCTGGCCAATCCCGGAGCACTTTGACCTTCTTTGCTTTCAGGAACTTTAATGTGGAGGCTGAAGTATGTGAAGAAGCGCTATCCTGCTGAAGAATTTGCCCTCTCCTGTGGTTTGTAATGTAATGGGCAGCACAAATGTCTTGATACCTCAGGCTGTTGATGTTGCCGTCCACTCTGCAGATCTCTCGCACGCCCCCATACTGAATGTAACCCCAAACCATGATTTTTGCTTCACCAAACTTGACTGATTACTGTGAGAATCTTGGGTCCATGCGGGTTCCAACAGGTCTTCTGCAGTATTTGTGATGATTGAGATGCAGGTCAACAGATAATTCATCTGGAGAATCTACCTTCTGCCACCTTTCTAAATGTTCAACTAGAAGTCAAGTTATTATTTGTTGCTCTTACAACCACCAAACAAGATTGCAATGCTGTTTGCAAATGTTCATTAAAACGATGGAGTTTATATTTGTAACGATGCAACTTGTGACCTTAGTTGGCTAATTAAAGTTTTGGGACATGCATCCCGGGTCATGTGACCATTTTTTTTTCATTTAAAAAGCCGAAAACTGCCAACACTTTTAGAGCTTTCAGAAATAAGTATAAAGTAACAGCCACAATAGTGACAAAAACACATGAAATGTATCTCCCTTTATGATATATAAGAATGTACAATGCACATATATAATTCTCTACAAAGGTTTTACCCTTTTAGAATATTTACTCGGTTACATATAAAGAGTCTGGATTTGACATATGACACTGATTGCATTTTAATATGATCCTTTAGTACGCAGCCATTGGGGAATTATGCATATTCTGTTAGATTTAACAGAGATATAAACACGGATAACATGCTTGAAAAATATGCCCCTCAAAGGCATCGTGTCAGCCGTATGTCTAAATTTCTCTTCAGCGATCACAATAGGGCAAGATGAAACAAACTCTGGGCTCAGCATGTTGCATGTTCAGCAAGCTAATGTGCCGCATTTCGTTTCATTTCTCTGTTTCCCATTTCCTCTTGTTTTTCTCTCTCCCCTTCCTTTCTTCTTTCTCTGTCCTCTCTCTGTTCTCTTACCCAAACCAGTAATTATCGCGTCTGTGATGGCTATTATAATTCTGATTTGCCTGGGTAAGATTCACTGCACACCGTAACTTATGTCACTCATAAAACATTACTGCCGCATTAAATTGTGCGAAAAGACAAAGCACTGGCACATTTGGCCTGAGAAAACCATCTTCAGCCTCTGTAGAATCTTACATGGGGTAAAGTAGTATGGAGAAATGAAAAACTCTTGGCTGTCTGTGTAGAAAAAGGAAGTAAATTTACACATTGGCAGTAAAGTTTTATAAAAACCTCTTGTCATGTAATCATCAATATCAAAAGTCATGTGTTAAAGACAACATGAAATCAAAATGGAAGCTTTCCTAGCAATAAATGTTCTTTATGATGTATTATTTAGTGTCCATGTTATTATAAAAGAGGAGGAAATACAAAATTTGTTTCACTTTAGTACCTATCAACCATTAAGCCTGGTTTATACTTCTGCGTCAAGTGATCGCTGTAACCCACGGTGTATGCCTCGCGCGTAGCCGAGCATTTATACTTCTGCGCGCTGTTTCTGTTTTTTCTTCAATACACTTCCGAAACGCTAGCTGGCAGTAGGTGTTTATGTTTCTCTGTGTCGAGTTTCTTCGCTGGTGTTCTGTTTTTGCTGAACACTTCCTTAATGTACAAGTGGCTCAAATTCACTCATTTTGAGGCGGAAACCGGCGGATGTGCAACAACTTTAATGATAAGGTAAACACAAAACAACAGTCTCCATCCAGTAAACACTCGCTGCATCGGGCGCGCGGCTCTCACCTCCGCCCACACTCGTCAGCGCTACCAAGCCGACCAATCACAGAGCTTGCACTACACGTACACGTTACATTTTTTGAGAGGTGCGTGTCAACGTTGCTGACGGTTACGGCGAGGGGCTATGCGTCCACACATAGGCTGCGCCGTAGCATACGCGTGCGCTTGATGCAGAAGTATAAATCGGCCTTTACAGGGATTGTTTACCTCTCCAAAAGTGGTACCTTTATAAGTTTCTTTATATTGTTAAACACTAAAGAATATATATTTTAAGAAAGCTGAAAATGGTGGCACGGTGGCTCAGTGGTTAGCACTGTCGCCTCACAGCAAGAAGGTCGCTGGTTCGAGTATGGGCTGGGCCAGTTGGCATTTTTGTGTGGAGTTTGCATGTTCTCCCCGTGTTGGCGTGGGTTTTTCTCTGGGTGCTCCGGTTTCCCCCACAGTCCAAGCAAATGCACTCGACACAGAAGAACATAAAAACCTCACTGCCAGCTAGCGTTTTGGAAGTGTTATTGCAGAGCAACACGAACAGCAAGGCTGTATAAATGTATAAATGCATGTCAACTTGCAAAGCATGCGTCGTGGGTCACGCCGATTACTCAAAGCAGAAGTATAAATCAACCTTAAGCTGAAGGAAAATTAAATAATGAATGAATGATTGAATGAAGAATGCTGAAAACCTTTAAACACTGACTTCCATTGTTGGAAAAACAAATACTATGGAACTCAATGGTTATAGCCTTCTTCAAACTATCTTCTTTTCTGTTCAATAGAAGAGCGAAAGTCAAACAAGTCTAGAACAAATACAGCGTTAGTAAATAATGAAAGAATTTTCAGTTTTGCGTGAACTGTTCCTTTAATAAAATCAACTTACAGTAAACCTTGTCCTTACTGTACATTTTCTGGTGATTTTTTATTTATTTATTTTTTTTCTGTGCATACTGAAATATAAACAACTGAGGATAATGGATTTTAATATATACCTTTATGAAGCTTTGTTTTTATATACAAAATTAATTATATATATATATATATATATATATATATATATATATATATATATATACATACATACATATAATACAATTAAAGTCAGAAATATTAGCCCCCTTTGAGTTATATATATTTTTTTTAGAGATATCCCAAATGATGTTTAACAAAGCAAGAGAACGTTCTGGAAAACATCTTATTTGTTATATTTTGGCAAGAGTAAAAGCAGTTTTAATTTTTTTTAAACCCATTTTAAGATAGAAATTATTAACCCTGTTAAGCTATATGTTTTTTTTAATATTCTACAGAACAAACCATCATTATATAATAATTGGCCTAATTACCCTAACCTACCTAGGTAACCTAATTAGTTAAGCCTTTATATGTCACTTTAAGATGTATAAAAGTGTCTTAAAAATATCTAGTCAAATATTATTTACTGTCATCATGGCAAAGATAAAATAAATCAGTTTTTAGAAATGAGTTGTTAAAACTATTATAGAAATGTGTTCCTCTCTCCGTTAAACAGAAATTAGGAATAAAAAATAATTTTAGGGGGGCAAATAATTCTGACTTCAACTGTATATTGGAAAGTATTACAGAAGTTCCAGGGTAAAGTAGTATCATGTTGTCTTTAAAACATGTACATGTTCATTTTATTTGTCTGAAGGCAAAATCTAACAACTTTCTTTCTTAACTCTTAACTTTTTCCCCCTTTCAGACTCATTTGTTGTTTAACTTCAGAATTCTTGCATTTGGAATTTGAATGCTAATCCAACTGATTTGCCTGATGTAATGTTGTCTCTCTCCTCTGCTGGCCATGCTCTCTAGCTATGAAGATAATAAACCATTTATCAAGTAAGAGCGTTAGCTAGACATCTGTGCCACAGCCTCATGGTTGCTCCCCTTGTCATCTTATTGTCTGTTTGCTGGGCTCTTTCAGAAGCGCCGTCTCTGTGCCGCTCATCTGCGCTGTCTGTCTGTATATGTCTGTCTGTGGCTTAACTGGTTTCTTAATTTTTATTCCACCTGGACCGTCTTAAAATGCTCTACGTTTGAACTTCATACCCTCATATGCTTTCAATTTTTCATAATAATAACATTTTTTATACCCTGCTATTCCTCTCCTATAACCTTTTACATTCTTCCTTCATTTTGCCCCCAAACCCTTGAACCTCCTCACACAGACATATGCTCAAACACTTCATAAAGCAAACTGCTTAATATAGTCTTACCTAAAAACCTTCATAAGTCAAACCACTCATACCCTTAATTTTCTCATATTCCAGTGCCCTCTAACCATCCTATTGCTCTGTAAAACTGTATATATGGTTTAGCTGTGGTTATTGGTAGATTTTGTTTTATTTATTTTATTTTATGTTATGCTTATTGGTGATATTTATTTATTTATTTATTTATTTATTTATTTATTTATTTACTTATTTATTTATTATAAATACATATAATTAGATTTATTTATTTATTTATTTATTTATTTATCTATTTTTTATTTTTTTATTCATTTATTGATTTATTTATTTATTATAAGTAAATATAATTAGGTTTATTTATTTATGTATTTATTTGCTTATTTGTTTGTTCACTTATTATAAATAAATATAATTTGATTTATTTATTTATTTATTTATTCGTTCATTTATTATGAATAAATATAATTTGATTTATTTATTTGTTCATGTATTATAAATATATATAATTAGATTTTTTTTATTTATGAATTTAATTGTTTGTTTGTTTGTTTGTTTGCTTATGTGTTATACCTACATATAATTAGATTTATTTATTAATTTATCATTTTTTAAATTATTAATTTATTTGTTTTTTGTTAGTTTATTATAAATGCATATAATTAGAGTAATTAATTTATTCATTCATTCATTTTCTTTTGGCTTAGTCCCTTTATTTATCAAGGGTCGCTACAGCAGAATGAACCGCCAACTTATCCAGCATACATTTTACACAGCGGATGCCTTTTCAGCTGCAACCCATCACTGGGAAACATACATACACACACATACACTACAGACAATTTAGTTTACCCAATTCACCTATACCACGTCTTTGGACTGTTGGGGAAACCAGAGCACCGGGAGGAAACCCACGCAAACACAGGGAGAACATGCAAACTCCACAGAGAAACGCCAGCTGACCCAGCCGAGGGTTGAACCTTGCTGTGAGGCAAACGTTCTACACACTACGCCACAGTGCAGCCTTTATTTATTACAAATACATATAATTAGATTTATTTTTTTTATAATTTATGTAGATTAAATAAGCTGTCATACAACATAAGTTGAAAGTAAATTTTAAATGACACTCATGATTTAATAACAACACAAATTTGAAAGTGCATATCTTTCTTGTATATTACGACTTCGCTTTCGCATTTCAAAATGTGACCCTGAAATACAAAAAAAGTCAAAAGTGTACATTTTTGGAAATTGAAATGTACATTTCATCTGAAAGCTGAATAAATACATTTTACATTGATGCATGGTTTATTATGATAGGGCTTAAAATATTTTTAGGGTAAAAAAGCACCATTAAAAATCTTTATTCTAGTGATTTTGGCATAAAAGAAAAATCTATGATTTTGACTCATACAATGTATTTCTGGCTATTCCCACAAATATCTTCAAGCAGCTAAAGGTTTTGTGGTCCAGGATTCACAACTGTTAAAATAACTATAAAATCTATTTGATAATTATATAATCTATCAAACTGGCATATTTTGTAAAGGATGTCTAGTGTGTGTAAATTGTATTTACTTCCTTTTTAGACACACTAGCACTTTAACATTGTCCATTTATCACTTATCACCCACAACATGAAGCATTCGTTGCAGACAGAATTTTGAATATCAGCACATCCTTCTCATTTATAGAGCTCAATCCATTTATACCCTCGCACCTTCAAATCTTTTACCCCAAAGCCCTGCTGTTCCTCATGGCTTCAAATCCTCATATGTTGGTTTCTTGTTTCATCTCTCATCTCTCCTCTGATGAAAGCAAGCTCTATCTCTTTGGTTCCTTAGCCAGCCGAGACCTGTTGTCAGCGCCTCCTCCACTAAAATGGACCAATCAGAGATGATTACTGCTCTTTTTCTTTCCCCTCCGTCTGAATGCAGCCCAGTATCATGCGTCTTTACCCAGTAGTTATGTGGCATGCAAAAATATCTTTACACTCCACTGCCTCGATACTGATTAAACCTTCTTTACGATAATCCCTTTTTTTATATGGGATTGATTAACCTCTCAGTGATATGTTCCACTGCATTTCCCATTTACACTGCAAATAAATGCTTTTTTTACTTGGAGTTTTTGTCTTGCTTCTAATCTAAATAGCTAAAAACTCTTAAATCAAGAAGTGTTGTCTTGACAAGTACAACATATTGTCTTGTTTTCAATATAATGTATGTCAAATATATATGTCAGCATCAAACATGTCAACGTTTAGGGAGTTTTTCCTTAAAACAATCAAAATAATCTTCCAATGGCGTACACATGCAAAATATTTTTGGTCTTGTTTCTTGTCCAAATATTCAAAAATACTTAAACCAAGAAGCATTTTTTTAGACAAGTAAAGTATATTGTCTTGTTGTAATGCTGCGTACACACCAGACGCAGAAGAAGCGTCAAGCGTGAGTGATTTACATGTTAAGTCAATGCAAAGACGTGAATAGACGTGATTCGCGTGAATGTATTGGCGCGAGTGAAGCATTTTGCGCGATTGACTTGCTTAACGCACATATTACGCGAATCCAGTTCACCAAACTGGGCTCGGCTCAGTCGGAAGCACCGCTGAAAGCTTCCATCATCCAGGTATAGTTTCTGGAGGAGTTTATGAGTTCACAAAGCTGGGTGCACCTCAGAATGGATGTAGTGGACTCAGACACGGCTCCAAATGAATCAACGCTGTTTTTCAGCCAAATTGCACGATTTATCCCGGGCGTACCATGTCTGGTGTGAACACAGCATAAAGGTGCAGTATGTAAGTTTGACACCCAGTGGTTGAATTAGGTATTGCATGCCTGATTCAAAACACACACAAGCACAGGTTGCCAGATTGACAACGCCAACAGGAGCGAGCCTGACTGTCAAGACTAAAGGCTGATTTAAGGCTGATTTAAGTTGGATAGAAGGAGAATGAGTTTTTGTCCTAACCAACACCTGACATTTATAAAAATGGCTTCTTATTCTTGCAGCTGAACAACAGAATAAACTGACAATGTTTACATCAGGTACTTTTTTTCAGTGTTAATTGCTAAAAATGCAAGTTTGGATGCCATTTTACATGGCATTTATTGTCATACATTTATTGTTTAAAATTGAACGTTATACATGTGACCAGTGCAAGTCAACACATATCAGTAATTCAGCATGTACATTTAATAATGTTAAAGAACTTTAATATGTATTAATTAGATTATAATCTTTACCATTTTGTTGGAGTGCAGTAAGTGCGGTATTCTGTGCGTCTGAATGGCTAAATGAATCACTTCATATCTTGTCACAAAGTGTGTTGTTAGGACACAGGGTTACAATGTAACCTGCTCACCTAATGCTTACGCTCATAATATTTATATTATTTGCTAATTAATAACTACTTCATGTGGAACTCTGAATCTGCATCTCATTTCGAAGTCTGCTACTGTCCACCAGAGGTCGCATTTCAGTTACAGACACACACTTTAAGAGCCTTTCTGACTGAATAAATGTAATACCCTAATATGTAATACACATTAAAAGAGTCAGAAGCGTTAAGAAAAAATGTCAAAATTAAGTAATAAAGTTAAGTAGTCCGCCAATGGGTTAAGCTAAATAACACGATTACTTTGCTTGTTTTAAGGAAAAAAATAACTTAATTTTAGCATATTATTTCTTTAAACAAGAAACTACTTTTGCTTGTCTAGAAAATACTTCTTGATTAAAGAATTTTTAGATATTTGGGCTAGAAACAAGACAAAAAAAATCTAAGAAAAGCACTTTTTGCAGTGTAAGCAAAATAATATTTTTGTTTCGCTTTGAAATAAGATCAATTTGCATCCTCCATTGGCAGATTACTTAGCTTGTTTTAATTAAAACTCAACTTATTTCTAAGTCAAGATGATATTTTGTACTTGACAAGAAAATCCTTCTTGATTTTAGAGTTTTATATATTTGAACTAGAAACAAGACAAAAACCCAAAGTAAGAAAAGCCCTTTTTGCAGTGTACATGTGCCCAAGATATCAGTCCAAAATGATTTTCGGGACCCGTGTTTGATTTACTATTATTGTTGTAAATTTTCTGTTCTTTACTGAATAATATATACGTCTTTGTTTCTCTTTTATTTGCTCTGAAAGGTCGTGGGTCATGGGCGGTTTCGCTCTGCTGTGTCTCTTGGGCCTTACCTGGTCATTTGGTTTGTTCTTCATCAGCGAGTCCTCCGTGGTCTTAGCATACCTCTTCACCATTTTCAACACTTTTCAAGGCATGTTTATCTTCACCTTCCACTGCCTCCTTCAAAAGAAAGTAAGTGCTTCCCGGAATACATTGTTCTACCAGAGCAGCAGTCGATTTTAACGAGAAGTGCACACTAAAAAGTTTGCTTGAACTAAAAAAAAAAATGTTCCTTTGAACTGCAGGTACGACGAGAGTACAGCAAATGCCTCCGACACACGTACTGCTGTAGCGGGATCACGACAGAGAGCTCGCACAGTTCCACAAAGACCTCAACAACACGGACAAGCGCTCGCTACTCATCTGGTACTCAGGTACAAATGCTACTGACCCACTTTCCATTGTTTTTCTTTCAATGGCTTTTAATGCAGCGTTCAGTTATACGAGACACATTTTATACTTTGTGAACGCTTCCATCTGCTGTTATACTGGAGCAGAGATCTTTTATATATGTGTTTTTTCTTGTTTTGCTATCCGATTTTAGAGGTTTTATTAAACGTCGTTATGATGGATTGTATTTTATTATGGGGAGTTGTAGCAATAGTTCTTGTACAATATAAGGTTCTGGTATACTGAAATATATCCTTTCTAAACTATATTACAGTGTGCTCACAAATTATGTAGTATTTATGGTGGAAATTGTGGGATTTTATTAATAATGTTATAGAAGACTTAATTTCAAAATATAATAAAGAACAACAAAATTTCAGAACAAATCAAATTAGCTAATTAAGAAAGATGTGCATTTACTTTTATGTACAAAGATGAGTGTAACGTAAGCGTTATGATGATGATGATGATGATAATAATTATGTCATCCAGTATATTTTATTTTATTTTATTTTATTTTATTTTATTTTATTTTAAAAATCATGTCCTAGGATAAGATGACAACCTCTCTAATAATATGCAGTGCTTACATTATATACCAACTAATTGTATGTGTTTTGATCCTTATCATTTTACATACAGCTTTCATTTAGTCAGCCTATAATAATTACATTTAGCACATGTAATTAAATAACTTAATAAATGAATAAATAAATAAATAAATAAATAAATAAATAAATAAATAAATAAAT
>CAIGQZ010032437.1:1607973-1633973 GCA_903798205.1 Danio tinwini | reverse complement strand
ACACACACACACACACACACACACACACACACACACACACACAATGGAGGACACATTGCCACAAGGAAAGAGAAATCTGTGATATTGTACTCCCTCAAACCACAATCAAAATGTCCAAACAAATGGATAAATAAATTCCTGCAAATCACTGTAGACTGTATAACAGCAGTCATATCCTACAGTCACACCTTGAACAGAGCACTGCAGATCTGCCTGGTGTGCGGTTCCTCTGATGGGAACCTAAGTCCCTCTAAAGGGATCTATTAGACAGGCCAGTATTCACGACACTGTTCTCAATTGTCATGGAGGCCTTTGCCGAGGGGAAAATAGAACCATTTACCTAGGATAGCCTCCGGACATTTTCTTCTTCTTCTTTTTTCTTTCACTCTTCCTCTGTTTTTCTGCCTTAGTCCTCCCCAGGGAGCAAAAGGAAGAGGATTTCTTGGCGCATGGAAGGTATTCCTGCGGTGTCCAGCGTAAGTTTGAGAGCCTGCTGTAACATTTAATATGTGTGTTTTCTGAAGGGAACTGCAAAGGAAATTTAACACACCATAAATACATTCAATAAGTGATAAATGTAAAAATCACATTTATTCTTAATCCACAGTTGTTATAGATTTTGTGAATAATTACTACAAAACAAACGTTTTCAGTTAACTCTCCAAAAGTATTTTTATTAAAGTACAAAAGGAGACAGCAACAGCTTTTGTACTTTAAACTTTAGGTACTAATATGTTATATACCTTTAACAAATAGCTACAAACATGTACCTTTTAAATGTGCAGTGCAAATAAGCACCAATTAAATCTCAAATTTATTTTTACGTTTGTTTATTTGGAAGTTGCTTATTCTTATTTATTTTTTAAGAATGCTTCAAAATTAATTAAGAATGTTTTAAATGATTCATCACAATGAAGCAGCAACTGGAGTCCCACTCAATTTATTTTACTTCTCCTGAAGTAAACAGGTTAGTAATTCCAAATGACTGACTTAATTCAAAGAAAATGTATCAGATATCCCAGTATGCCAGAACTAGTTCTGCTCAGTAAGCAAAGCTGAAACAAAATGTAATCACTTGAGATGCTACATTATTAGATACTTGTTAAGGTTATTGCAGTTGCTGAAATTATTGCTATTTCATAAATCACTGCTTTGTGTTTAGCTTTATTTAGAAATACTCAGTAAATGCATGCAGAATTGTTTTATAAAAAAGAAATACATGTTGCATAGAGATGTTCTGTTAAATTATCTGTGGGAATCCTTACACAAATGTTCTATTTCTCTAACATATATAACTAGTTTGTGTTTTTTTTTAAGCCTGACAAATCTTAGGATTAGTAATTGAATTAGACAGTTGTATTTAGTTTAAATCTATCTCTGGCTGATTTTGTGGCTGCTCTGTAATCTGTAAAATCAGGCGAAGGAATTCAGACTTCATCTGTATGGTTAAATCACTGCCACCACACCTAGTCCAAGAGACCACAGGCCTGTCTCAAGCAAAATCTGGAGGCATAAATGGTATGCAAATTATAATTTTTTTGCTGCCAAGAAAAATGGCATAATTCAAAATGTCACGTGTTCATAGGCCACTTAAGTGGGTTTAGCACATATGGTTAGTGGATTCCTCTAAGATCCGCACCCTAATCTCTAGTTCTTTAATTTGAAGTGCACCAGCACTGCCCATCCTCTGAAATCTTCTTACCCTTTACTGAGTGTCTGTCAGAGAGGTTGCAGAGAAAGCTGATGTAGGCAGATTATCTCTGTACACAAAAATTAAGTTTTCAAGATGCATCCCAGATTCAGGTTTTATAAGATAACACCAAGCGCAAATAAAGGCTGAAATGAACTCCACGTCAATAGATTTTTACATCACTCCTGATTCATACTCAGGCTTAATAATCCAATTATTTCTTGCATGCTTAAGAATACCATTGATTTATAGCAAGACAGCTTTTGAAAATTATATTTTAAATGGGGTTTCACATTTAAAATGAATCAAATAAATAAAATCTGATTTTAACATTAAAAGCTGAGGAAATCAGTACTCAAAAATGTCATGCCATAATTACAGTGCTTCAATCACAATAGAACACCATGATGAGGCATACATAATTAGTGATTTATGATGGCATGACATGAAGTGGCATATGCTTTTTTAATGTATATAAAAGCTTTGATGGGGAAAGATGGAGGGGAAAAACAATAACGACAATATCTAAGTAAAATATCTATGATAAATGTGCAATAGTTATTAATACTTTGCATAAATGCAATACTATCAATATTTCTTTTAAATCAAGCACAACACATGCTTTACTAGAAAAACTCCAGTGTAATGAGCTCTAATAAACTGATCTTCACTAATTACAGCAGTAATGAGATGTTAATTTCATCTCTGATATGATATGCATGAATGAGCAAACGGGAAACATTGGCATAACGGGCAGTGATGAAGAGATGAGTGCTACAAGCTGGACGTTGCCATATGGAAAAGCCTGTTTGCTTTTGTTATTTATGGACTCGTGTTGAAAATGATTGATAAATGGACACAAAAGCTGCAGCCATTACCACGAGTACTTGTATTCATTGCTGTCATTACTTTTACAACCACATTTGGTTACTTTATTATCATTGCTGTAGAGATATAGTTTTGTTACATCATTAAGGTTATTTATGCAATTAATATAAATCTCAAAGCAATTTGTATGAATAAAATGGTCATTAAATATTATAGTTATATGCATGGTAAACACTTAAGTTGTTAAACGTGCTAATCAGGTATATTAACAGTTTTAAGGTATTAACAGAAGAAAATAGACATCATTCATTTTTTTCAATATTGATGTTATGGTGTCAGAAAATGATTTCAGCTGTACTGAAAACGGTATGCCATGACATTTACACTCACCGGCCACTTTATTAGGTACACCTGTATAACTGCTTGTTAACGCAAAGTTCTAATCAGCCAATCACATGGCAGCAACTCAATGCATTTAGGCATGTAGACATGGTGAAGACGATCTGTTGCAGTTCAAACCGAGCATCAGAATGGGGAAGAAAGGTGATAAAGTGACTTTGAACATGGCATGGTTGTTGGTGCCAGACGGGCTGGTCTGAGTATTTCAGAAACTGCTGATCTACTGGGATTTTCATGCACAACTATATCTAGGGTTTACAGAGAATAGTCTGAAAAAGAGAAAATATTCAGTGAGCGGCCGTTCGGTGGGTGTAAATGCCTTGTTGATGCCAGAGGTCAAAGAGAAAGGCAACAGTAACTCAAATAACTAGTTACAACCAATGTATGCAGAAGAGCATCCAACCTTGAGGCAGATGGGCTACAGCAGCAGAAGACCCAGGTGACACTCCTGTCAGCTAAGAACAGGAAACTGAGGCTACAATTTGCACAGGCTCACTAAAATTAGACAATAGAGGATTGGAAAAACGATGCCTGGTCTGATGAGTCTTGGTTTTTTGATGTGACATTTAGATCGGGGGGTTAGAATTGGTGTCAACAACATGAAAGCATCACTGTAAAAAATGCAGTGTTCCACACAATTCATTCATGTTGTTTCAACCCAAATTGATTAGGTTAACTTAACACTTTTAACAAATTTATGTGGCTTGAACATAAAAAAAGTTGTCCCAATGAAACCTCAAGAATTGTGTTGTTTCAGCTCATTTTAAATAAGTAGTTTGAACAAGCAAAAAATATATATATTTTTTGAGTGATGGATCTTCCTATCTTGTATCAACGCTTCAGGCTTTTGGTGGTGGTGTAATGGTGTGGGGATATTTTCTTGGCACACATCATTACCAATTGAGCATCGTGTCAACGTCACAGCCTACCTGAGTTTTGTTGCTGACCATGTCCATCCCTTTATAACCACAATGTACCTATCTTCTGATGGCTACTTCCAGCAAGATAACGTGCCATGTCATAAAGCGCCAATCATCTCAGACTGGTTTCTTGAACATGACAATGAGTTCACTGTACTAAAATGGCCACCACAGCCACCAGATCTCAATCCAATAGAGCACCTTTGGGATGTGGTGGAATGGGAGATGCTTGTGATGCTATCATGTAAATATAGACCAAAATCTATAAGGAATATTTCCAGTATCTTGTTGAATCTACGCCAAGAAGGATTAAGGCAGTTCTGTATGCAAAAAAGGTACTAGACACGGTACTAGAATGGTGTACCTAATAAAGTGGCCGGTGAGGGTATATGATAGATTTCACATATGAAAATTCTAGTAAAAACCTATCCAACTGAAGGTGTTTTCTGTTTGTTAACATATATGCCAAGAAAAGGAATTCAGCATAAATGATTATGCTGCTATTCATTGATTTATTCAATAATAATTAAATCCATTACATTTTTAAGTTAAACAAACCATATGCTTGTAAATATACACTTTTCTGCACTGTGGCGAGAGTCCAAAATAGTTTGTTGTTAATTTTTGTATGACAGAAAACTCAAAAGACCATCAGATTCTCGACCGTATCTGTTTGGCAATGAGAAACAGTGAATCTAAAACAGCAAATGTTCTTTGCCTCTCAGGATATGAGAATCTAGCAGCCCTTGATCTCGACTGTGGCAGCGTGTGGATTGATGTGGGTAATGTAGTCAAGGCCAGCTGTTAGCAAGAGGAGACGCACTTGTGTCAAACACACTGACCCCCATTTCCAGCCTAATAATGCAGATCCATCCAGCTTCAGCCTGGCCCTGCGCTTGCATATGGAAAAGGTGTCAAACGCTCAGCGGAAAGCCAGTCTGTCCCCGAGGGCTCTGTCGCATGAACTGTGTGTCACCTACATGTCTACCCCTCAAGTGTGATAACAGATCTGTGTATGATCTCAGAATACTGCCGACTCTTTAGCCCTGTAATGATGGCTGTATGACATTTGCTCCTTGCAGAATATATTGGAATTCATTTTTGGCGAAGAAGCCTTAATGTTTCTTGACATTCGCTAGGATTTCCATGAGCAGTACTTGAGGATTAATTGCGATTTTCTGCTGAGCAGAAAATCCTTATCATGAGCTAGAGAACAGTTTACATTCATGTGGCATGCGACACTTGATGTACAAACTTCTGCTGCATTTTGTGCTTGCCGCAGTTGAATTTCAATTGCTTTAAAATCAACTGCAATAGCAGAAAAAAAAATAAAGTAATAAATAAATAAACAAAAACAGAAAGTCTGGAGGCTTTTTTTTGATGGAGGGGAAAAAATGCAGTGATAATATTCTTGTCTGGCTCAGAGGAGATGCAGCGGGCGTCTGTGATCTGTCAATGTCAGCCTGAAGACAGAGGAAATGGGCGACGGAAGCGGACGGAATGGCTGAAGTGTGTGATTAAGAGTAATGACTAAAACATTGAGGGAAAAGCTCGTCCTAAATCACTCATAAAGTGAGGTGCAATCGCAGCCGTCCCCCAGAACTCCATCAGCAGCCAAACGCCTTTGAATTTACTGACGTGCCTTTCTCAGAAAGGGTGGTCCTTCAGATGAGGGTTTGGACGGTTTTCTACATACTGTTACCTACAAATAAATGTCTGTAAAAATAATTTTACTGACACACAAATTACAACAACCTTGCATCTTAAAAAAGCCAAGTAAACCCCTGAGGAGTATGTTTGGCTGTCAGAAATTTATTAATAGAAGCTTTATATATGGCGATGTCACCTCCATGTCAGAATAAATTCATAGGAAAAGATGTCTTAAATTCCCCACGTGGCAACGGGATGACATTGATATCTCTAAGCCAACAGTTACGATTATGACACACACAAATGTTTTAATCGATTCGCTTGCACTTCACACATTCTCTCAGGTCAGCCTAACTCGAGGGATGTCTCGTGAGTGTCAGACTTGAGACTCAATATGGATTTTATCCTGTAATGGAAATGCCTTCTTTTTTTGAGGGGAGATAAATTTATATTAAATCCTAAGCTGAATAAAGCAGAGGACATTTTCACTCACTTGTAAAAGACCTCTGACATTGTATAGCAGCTCAGCAGAGAGATAACACCTGTTTTAAATGACAAAAGCACTATGGAGTGTGTAATTAAATATCTGTCAGCAAAGATTCACTCTTCCTGTGTAATATGATTAGATTTGTTTTGCTAATACTACACCTTCATGTAAGCAATGATGGTGCAGTACATGCACAGGAATAAAACTGAACAAAAGAAACATGCTATTCATCAGACCAAAAATATAGCCGATGAAGTCAAAAGAGGTGTTGTACCAAGGGAGGTTTCACCCCTCAAGTATATTTGTCTTGGGAAAGTGAACTTTGAGTCATCAAAATTCACTGAAATTCCATTTCTGGGCACCAATGCCGCACTTCTGCCAAAGCTGTCAACAGTGGTATGTCAGACAGCTTTTACACAGCGTGTACAGGGCACAGCGTTTGTCAAACAGATCTCTCTCTCCACTTACAGTGGTCATAGAGTCCAGCACCTCGCCCATCTCATGCATCCAATCTCTCTCAGTGCCATCCATCACTTTTTCTTTCAAAACGGAGGGAACAAAACTTGCTGAAATGTTTTAAGGAAGACAAAGGAATGGTTCTTGAATCTTGAATACCACTTATGAATTTATGCACCATGGCTTTCTGAAATATTTGTCCATGTACAAATTAAAAAATGGCAGATTTTAAATTGAGGTTAAAAGCATGATTTTGCTTAGTTTAATCTAACTTGCACATATCATAACTATGCCATTCTTTAGCCCCGTAAATGACAAAGTAACTTACTCTTTACATTCAAAATTAGATTTTTAGTCTGACTTTTTTTTTTTACCTGCAAAATACACTGTGTAAATCATGAATAGTTTCTGTTGTATATTCAGTCATTATTTTATGAAGGGCTCTTCAAAGCATGAGCATTATTCAAGTCTCACTAAAGGATAGTGACTATAGTTCAGAGATCATTCCATCCATCCATTTTCCTTTGGCTAAGTCCCTGATATATTAGTGGTCGCCACAACTGAATTGAACTTACTGGCATATGTTTGTATATGACATATGTTTCTTGTGCAGTTACTTATGAGCGTTTATAAACAAACTGTTCTACAAAGCAAGTTGAGTCAAATGAGTCACATCATGATCCACCTCCATTATTGATGTCCATACTGGTCTACCTATGCCAGTCGCCATGTTCCCTATCTGCGAAAAAGTGCAGGAGACATCACAGAAGACTAAAGCTAAAATGTTTCCCTGCAGTCCATCGGGAGTCTCAACCTTCACTGTGGCATAGGTTTTGTGAAAAGAACCGCTTCATCCAATGGCGTTCAATGGAACCTGTGCACAAATGGATTATTCCTGTGTCAATCTCTGCAACGGCTTTGCCACCTACGATTCCTGAAGTCTGGTTGCCACCACGTGTTGTGGTGAAGTGTGTCTGGAACATATTCAAATGTGGGCAAAGCCACTAAAGAAACCTGCTGAGATGTTACTGAGGCTAAAAATGGGCTTATTAATGGTAAATAAGACTTTTATCATCATTCTTTTACTCTCGCGATCTGGATCTGTTATTCATAAGTGAAACATGGCTTTCTTTGGAGATATAAGTTTTTACTCCGAATTAATTGTTTGTTTTTAAATTCTTCTCATCTGATTGGCTGAGGAGGTGGCTTAAACTCCCTCTAAAAAGATTTGCTTTACTGCTGTTTTGTTGTGTCAAATGAAAACAGCAGTTTTGAATAGCAGTTGTTTGCTTTGGGGTTACAAGAACCTCTTCTTTTTGCAGTGATATATTGTCTCACAAGATTCAATTAGGATTTTACCGATTTTTAGGTACATTTCATTCCACAATATAATTGTTGATATTGGGCTATTTTAACATACACATTATTTTAATTATTAACATTATTATAAAAAAAACAGATCAGAGTGAACTATTTCTCAGTATTAAAGGGTTGACCCCCCATAAATCTTGTTTTGATGTCCTTCATCTGGGAATCAGTCATTAGTTATGGGGGTCAGTCTTTTACCCCATGGATCTGAAATAGACAAATATGTCAAAACAAAAGGTCTCAATTTTCAGTTTATGCATATTGACAAAAGAAAGTTACATCACTTTAGTGTTACCAAGAAATACAATTGAAGTAGCAGGTTAGCCCAGATGCCATATTTTAGTGCCAAAAGCCCCCAAAATACTGGCTTGTTACTTTTCAATGACTTGAGTCTGCAAGCTCACTGCTGAGCAAAGAGGGCAAATGCTTGTGTCCAAATATCTGTAGAGACAGAGAAAGTCAGACTGCTGGATGGACAGAGATTGCAAGTCCTCAAGTGAGGATTAGAGTGATTGCAGTATGAGCTGGATTTGTAAAATGCCACAAGATTTTTTATTTTATTTTTTTTTTGTAAATGAAAAGCATTGTCAGAAAAACACTGACAACATTTTAGCAAGATATGCTGTAGAAATGTCATCATGAGCATTTGTCCATCCTCACAACTCCCTTGACTATTTTAGA
The DNA here is from genome assembly GCA_903798205.1 of Danio tinwini. Lineage (NCBI taxonomy): Eukaryota > Metazoa > Chordata > Actinopteri > Cypriniformes > Danionidae > Danio > Danio tinwini. The sequence goes on along the minus strand of CAIGQZ010032437.1, from coordinate 1,625,494 downwards.
AAATAGCAATAGCAATATATTTTTTGTAAATGTTTAAACCGCGGATAATAAAAATTTGTTTACTGCAAATCAAATGAAAGTTACCTGAAAAAAGCAAATTCTATTATTAATAGCTCATCCTGGATTAATTCCAGCCTTGTACAATTTGATTGTGTGTGTCCAGAGCATTTACAAAATCACCACCCAATTCTATAAAGACAAGAAACAGCAGCTATTGTAGAAACATCCAGTCTAAAATTGTCTACTGTTTCATAAAAGAGCTAAATCAGTGATGTAGTATTGTTTAGAAAACAAAATTTCCATTTTTGTATGAACTCAGTTCCCTTTCTGTCAGTCACAGTGACATTATATCTTTGACTGACATTAGGGATTTCACTTGGGAGTCCAACCACCTCTGGGTATTCAAAACAGGAGAATAACACCGGCGAGACATATTCGCACTGCATGCAACTTCTTTTTACAAGTATGTAATATCATACTCCTATTTGATATTCAGATTTTTCGGATATTCGGAAAAGGGTTGCTTTCATTTGGCTGTGTTTAATTCTAAAATCTCTGTGTTTAATTGTTTCACCCTATAAGGAGCATGAGTAAATGTTATGGTCTCCCTTTGTGTGCATCTTTTTTAAAAGATGTCCTGCCTAATATGTCTAATTTTCTAACTACTCTAGACATCATATACAAGCTTGATGCTGCAACTGAAACTTCTGACTTTGTCTTTTCTAGCACTTTAGATATAATTGTTACTTTACATTCAGGGCTGTTTATAAGCTAATTTCAAGAAAAGCATGTGCTTGTGATTGACTCATCTGTGCAATGCTTCCATCCAATTAGTAAGAACAATTCTTATTAAAAAAAACAAAGCATCCTATCTCAACCATCTGTCAATTTCTCAGCATTAGCACATCCAATTGCTGTAGCTATGTCCAAGTAACAATTATTCCCTCCTGCATCTCAAAGCCGATGTCCAGAGCATCAACACCCGGCTGAGCACACAAATAGAGTCCTCTGCCTTAGCTCAGGGCCACCAGCCTTCCCGAAACGCCACTGGTCCTCCAAAGGACAAGCTTCCGTCAGGCCACAGCAAAAGCATCCAGAAAGCCTGAGCTGCACCCAGGAATCAGCAGCTGCTGGACCATCTACAATACAAGTTTACATGACTGTGCAAGCACATCTCTGCTAGCAACCCTTGTCCAATTATCTTTGTCTGTCATGGTATTGGGTTGTGTCAGTGCCCTTGGCAAAGGTACAGTAACTTGCACTTCTGTGATAGCACCATTGATACTGAAAATTACATAGAGATTTTGCCTTCAAGAAGACATCTTTTACATGGACGCCCATGCATATCTTAACAATGCATATTACATTCTGCAAATATTACAAAGTTCTGGTATGGAGGAAAAGGATACAGGAATTTGGCTGGCCTACCTGCAGTCCCAACCTGTCTCCAATAGAGAATGTGTGGTGCATTTTTAAGCGCAAAATGTGACAACAAAGACCCTGCACTGTTACTAACTTTAAGACTTGCTTGAAGGAAGAATGGAACAAAATTACATCTGAAATACTTCATTGTGTGATGTCTTCAATGCCTAATTTGATTTAGGGTTGTATATCACTGCCAAATGGTAACCACACACACTAGAGCATATTCAGCTACAGTAATGTCAGCTCCAGCAAGAGCACACTTCTACATTGCATCACAGTAGATCACTACCACAGAAGCAACAGTCCCCGCAGAAGACAACATGTACACTCCACCACTCCCACAACCAACGACAGCTTCACCTCAAGCACATATATACATTGCATCACTATTACAACAATGGCAGCTCCTTCTGGTAGATCCCTGCCAGAGAAGTGACTGTTCTCACTGGAGCTCACACATACATTTCATCACTGATAAACTGTAACAGCCCATGCTTGATCCCACAATTACATTGCATCATCACAAATCACTCCATAGCAGCGACTGCTCCTTCTGGAGTCCACATATGTATTTCATCACTGCCAAGCATTAACAGCTTCTGCTAGAGTCAACATATATTTTGTAGAGCTGCATCTATATAGAGTTTTGTAGAGCTGCATCTATATTTGATCACTGCTGCTGCAGTGTCCGCTCCCATAGGAGTCGCATCTACTTTGCAACACTGCTGAATCAGTGTCCATACCCACAGGAGCCACATCTACATTGCATCACTGCCGAAGTAGTGTCGGCTCCCATAGGAGCCACATCTACATTACATCTCTGGCAAAGCAGTGTCTGCTCCCACAGGAGTTGCATCTACATTACATCTCTGCCTCAGCAGTGTCCGCTCCTGCACTACCCAAATCTACATCGCATCACTGCCAAAACAGTGTCCGCACCCGTAGGAGCTGCATCTACATTGCATCATTGCAGTGTCCACTCCCACATGACCCGTATCTACATTGCATCACTGCAAAAGCAGTGTCTGCTCCCACAGGACCCGTATCTACATTGCATCACTGCAAAAGCAGTGTCTGCTCCCACAGGACCCATATCTACATTGTATCACTGCATAAGCAGTGTCTGCTCCCACAGGACATGCATCTACATTGCATCAATGCTGCAGTACTGACAGTTCCCACAGGTTCTGCATCTAGATTGCATCGCTGCCTCAACAGTGTTTGTTCCCCAAGGAGTCGCATCTACATTGATTGCATCAGTAGTATCCACTTCTGTGAGAACTCTTCTATCTAGAAAATTGTCACTGAAAATTACACAATTTGCATCCAAGGTCTGTAAAAAATTCTGCTAACATTTGGATCTTTATATAAGTTTCACACCCGAAGATCACCCGCAATCGAAAAGAAAGCTATTGCAGTTGAGAATAGCACTACTGGACAGAGTTTCTCCCATGTTAGGGTTAGGGTAAGAGAGTGTGGGACAGCACCCATGTTCATGTACAGTGAAAAATCAGGATTGAGGAGATCCAGGGTAAGATCTAATGGCATCCACAACCTCACTACCAACTAGGCCAAGGGCTCTCTACAGGGGACCTCAAACTACATCTACCAAGCAGGAAACTCAGACCTAGGTATCTTGGTCCATTTTAAAATTAAAAGACATTATTGAGCAGGAAGATCCGCAAGACCACCGCCCTGGCAGAGGATTGCCAACTGAGAGAGGCTGGGCAATTTAGACACATGGACTTATTGATATGTTGCTCTTATGAGGAAACTCAGCCATGACCAGATTCGCCAAATATCTGCCCAGGTTATAGCCCTGTTAATGATGTCCTCCCAGAAGTTTCATGTTGCTTGCTTGCCCTAGGCAAATCTTTTATGAAATAGCTGTCCTGCTCTACTTTGGAGACCTCTTCCACCACCATCATCTTTCTCTGCTCCTTTGGACCAAAACTGGGGGGGGGGGCTCCCTCCATCCCAGTTATGGTCTGCTTCTCTGAACTCTTCCCATTATTTTCTTGTGCTGAAGTTTGTCAATGGCTTGGTTGACCTCCTGCTGGGCCCTCCATAACCCCTGCACTTCTTGAATCAGTTCATTCAAGCACTTAAGAAGCCTACCTGTACATGCTGATGTTTGTAGTATTGTTGTCACATCATCCATATACCCTATCAGCACAGAGAGTCTCCCTTTCGATAATGAAATCAGCCCTCTGGCCATCTGTCTTGCTCCATTGAGGATTACTTCAAAAGCTATCACAAACAGGATTGGGGAAAGTGAGCAGCCCATTGCAATACAGACCTTTAACTTCTGCCATTCAGAAATTTAGCCATTGACCAGTAAACACGTGCAAGTTGCTGAAATACTTGGCTATTATGTTAATTGTGCAAGTTGACACAGAAGAACTCCAGTGTAAACTCAATCAGCTTATGTGGTACCTAAAAGACCTTAAGGGATCCGGGTGTAGCACATAATCTGGTGATCCTAGTGTTGTATTCTTTGCTGCATCTGTATACTGACCCTTAACATGATTTTCAGCTCCTCTTTCATGATGGCTAGCCTATGGCCTGCTTCTTATCTAGCAGCTGGCAGGAAAACTTGAAGTGATGTTTTATAAACAAATTTCGGGAGGAGCATGCGCAGATGTTTCAGCAATTCTTTAAGTCATTGATAATCATTCTATTATCCAATCAGCATTAGACCAAACCCCTATAAATTCCAAAGTTGTCCTACCTGCATTATATCACGACTTTAGCATCCCTCCACCACCCCAACACCTCACTTCTTAAACATTATCTACTCAGGGGTAGCGTTCTGAGGTCGGGCTAGACTCTTCGCTAGAACCCAAACTCCTCTCTGTCCCCTGATACGGGGAATAATGTGAGTTTGGGGGGGGGGGGGGGGGTCTTCCCCGAGCTCAGAGCCCTCTCCCTGGACAGCACGCCAAATACGCTTTATTCTTAAACTTCTGTAAGTGCGAACTCGTGAAAGGATCTTTGTAAAGGCCTTTTATTTCCTTCTCCCTCTGTTTCCTTCGTTTCCTAATCCATTCTGCCCGGCATAGGTTAGACAGCCTCTGCTTAAGATCATTTCACAACAGACTAAGAACGTCCTTTTCTTCTGGTGCTGCTTTCCTCCACCTCTTCCTAAGACAACACCTGTCTGATATAAGAAACTCGAAATGTCTCTCCTTTCATCCTCAACTGTATATTCTCCAAATTTCTATCTGCACTCCTCGTAAATTATGTTTCCCACCATGGCTAGCTTGCGCTCAGCCTTTCCTCGCAAATTGCTATTATCCATTCCGTTCCTTACCATGCAATCCATCCAATTTGGCGCATCTTCCACCCCGTTTCTCTGAAGGCTTTCAGGTTGTCTTGTATTTGTGGGAAAGTTTACTAACCATCCACTCCTTATGCAGTCTTTCCCGCTGTCTATTTGTCTTTCCCGATTGTCCTCCAGCTTTTCCTGGTTGTCAACTGTCATTTCACAGTAGTCACTAATTCCCCTAGAATTACAAATTTCAATGTTCAAGTAGTATCACCTGCTTGACATTCCTGCCTGCTGCACCTCCTCCAAGGCAATGTTTTGGGCAAGCTGCAGGGTTGTCAGCTGGTACCACTTTTCACTAATGCTTGGGGGTGGAGGGGGTGGCTGTTGGGATGTCTCCCCACCACCGCCTGCAGCTACTCTTAATGGGGTACTTTGTCCCAATTCTTGTCCCTCCTCCATAGCCACATCCAGTAACTTGCCTTCTCTGCCTCCTCCACCAGCTCCTTAAAGGCTCTCCTCAGATTTCTTTTTACAACACCAGACATTTAGGCACTGAAGACACCAAGTGATGAAATGTTCCAGGTGTAATTTTTGTCTTTCTGCAATCAAATCTTTGGGTGGGCAATAGTACGGGGTCCATACCTGCCAACATTTGGTTCATGAACTCCGGGAGTTTTGGGGGGCAGGAGTGGGGGGGTTGGTATGTGTTTTTGGGTGTGCATGCAGAGGTGTGCGTGAACTGTACAGCGGGGATGGGTGCGCGCAAACTGAAGAGAGGAGGGAGAGGCGGGTGGAGAGGTGCACGCGAACTGTAGAGCGGGTAGGGGTGCACGCAGAGTGTAGAGCATGCGCACATGTACTAGGTTTCAGGCCGGACTGTACCTAAAAGCTGAGGAGGGGGGGTGGAATTCCGGGAGTTTTCCGGGAGACAAAACAATATGGGAGATGGGTCTGAAATGCGGGAGATTCCCTGGAAAAACGGGAGTGTTGGCAGGTATGACGGGGTCTTTGTTGTTGCATTTTGCGCTTCAAAATGTGCTACAGATTCCCTATTGGAGACAGGTTGGTACTACATGCAGGCAAGTCAAGTACCGGTGTCCTCTTCCTCCACAGCTAGGAGTTTGTAATGTGGGCAGAATATGGTTTTGCATTGTTGAAATATGCATGGCCGTTCTTGAAAAACAAGGCAACAAATTGTGCTCCAAAATATCCATGTTTTTTTTAGCAATAAAACATACCTAAAATACTGATTTATCTGACCACACTACACATTTCCACTGATGGTCCATCCCAAATGCCTCAGAGCCCAGAGAAGTTGACAGTGCTTCTGAACACTGTTAACATAGGGCTTCCTTTTGGCACAATACAGTTTTAACTTGCATTTGTGGATGTAACTACGTATTGTTGTACTTGACAAAAGTTTGCCAAAGTAGTCCTGAGCCCATGTGGTAATATTGCTTATAGATAAATGCCTATCCTTGCAGTGTTGCTTGAAGGGTCAGAGATCACAGTTGTTCAGCTTAGGCTTGTCCCCGTCTTTTATGCAGTAAAATTACTCCAGATTATTTGAATCTTCTAATTATGTTATGCAATGTTGAAGGTGAACTATCTAAATGTCTTCCTATCTTTTTTGAGAAACATTGTTTTTAAACATTTCATTAATTTTATCATGTAATTGTTTGGCAAACTGGCAATCCTTGGCCCAACTTTGCTCCTAAAGGACTAGACCTTTCTTGGATGCTGCTTTTGTACCAAATCATATTTAATCATATAAATCACCTGTTGACATCACCTGTTTCAAATAACATTATTTAACCAATGTACCTGATTACTAGCCCTAAATAGCTCCTGTCACAACTTTTTTTGGATTGTGTTGCAGGCCGGAATGACAGGAAAGAATGTATATTTACAAAATGAAATTAAGTTAACCAGACAAAACATTAAATATTTTGAGTTCATATTGTCTGCAAGTCAAAGTAAGTTTGGAACTCACTACTTTATTTGCGTTTATTTGCATATTATACTCTCCCAACATTTTCTGATTTGAGGTTGTAATTATTTATAATAAATCATAACAATTCTACAAATGTATCTATAATGACTCAACAAAGCATATAACATATTATAATGACAGTTATTGCTATATAACTGTGTTATTAATGCTTATTAGTGATGCATTTTTTTTCAAAATATACAGTAATCAATATTGGAAGTGGATCAAAAAAGAATTTCAGAATTGTCCTAAGAAAAGAAAGGGTGTTGTTCCACAGTTCTATGGCAACATTGATAAAAAGTTTTGATCTACTTCAAATGTTGACTAATGTACATGTTTACAATACATTATACACTCATTTATATGCATTCAGTTGTTAGTAATTATTATATTTATATAAAGATTTTTAAAGGTAAATAACTGTATTATCACATGCAATAAGACAATATGACTTATATCTACAATAAAAAAACATTCACTTGACATAATTAATTGTCTTTGACAAAATAATACTTAAATAATAAATCAGTGCATAATGTGTTATGAACATGTATATACATATTGAAAAAGCTGAGTTATAATCAGATTTATAATTCATTATGAGCATGAGCTTCAGAAAGTATACCACATATTTTTCTAAAAGCTGTTTCAGGATACGGCAGTTGCATTTAGATAATTTTCAATGAGATAAATGCAGATAGCTGCAAAAATGTAAGCAGTTTCACTGGCAGTGTGAAGGCAGCACGCAGCCTCGAGCATGTAAAGTCCAGTTGCTTCCACAAGCAGAGTAAGAGTCGACTTGACAGGTAAAAATACAAATACTGTGTCTGACATGAAAACCATGCTAGACGTGTTTCTATAAAATACCAAATAAAAATAACCCAAACACATTTTATTATGTGTTAAAAATATAATGTTTCTCACCAAAGGGAAATAAACTTCCTCGGGCAGTCAGCTGTTAACTGTGCTCATGACACACAAGCGTGGCAGCACACACTGCATATTATTAGAAATAAAGAGCAAAATAAATTACCAGCATTTAACCTACTGTTAAACAATTGTGGTGACTCTATTACTTTATATTTATTATATTGTATCAACCAAAACTAGTTTAGAACTGCTATTTATTTTTTATTCATAAGTATTAATAATATTATTATATTATTTTGTTATTTTAATTAATGTGTTTCTTAAGTAAAATGGAATAAAAAAACAGCTAATATATATATATATATATATATATATATATATATATATATTTTTTTTTTTTTTTTCCATGTGTGTGTGTGTGTTATTCCCTGATGGCTTGCTTGACTGATAGTAACAGCTCTTTGGATCTCTTGGGAATTGACAGTAACATATTCCAAATGTTAATAGCACACTTAAAATAAACTATAGACATTTTATCAGCTCATTGTAATTAGAATAATGAGGGAACAACACACACCTGGCCATGGAACAGCTAAGAAGTTGTCCAATTACTTTTGGACCCTTAACAAGTGGGAGGCACATATGCAAACTGCTGTAATTCCTACAGCTTTCTCCTGATTTGGATGTAAATACCCTCAATATAAAGCTTCAAATTAAAACAGTCTGCAGTTAAAGCAGAGTTTGTTCATTTAATTTCAAATCCATTGTGTTGGTGTATAGAGCCAAAAATGTTATAATTGTGTCGATGTCCAAATATTCATGGTCCTAACTTTATATATAAATAAATATGGCGATTGGCATAATTGCATCCAGGTGGTGTGTGTGCTCCTTTACCAGGATGACGCTGATTATCCATTGGGCAGCCCACCACTGCTCCAGGACTGCCCACTTGATGGCGAGGGCTTCTTTCTCCACGGCTGCGTACCTGGTCTCTAGGAATAAAACACAGGTAATATACTGCCAACCGCAAAAATGCACATACCTGGGTTTTATTCTTTGGTCATTCTGCTCGCTGTACTGCCTCCACTTTGTTGGGTTGTGGCTTGATCAGACCCCATCCTATTTGAAAACCCAGGTAACGTGCTTCAGCAAGACCCAGGTGTAACTTTTTGGGGTTGGCTGTCAGCCCAGCCTGACGGAGCTCCATCAGCACTCCCTGCAACCGAAACAGGTGGTCCTCCCAATGCTCAGAGTGGATGACCACGTCACTGAGGTAACTGGCGGCATACTACTGGTGGGGCCGGAGTAAAATGTCAGTAAGCCGTTGGAATGTGCAGCCCGAAAGGAAGGACCCGGTAACGACAGTGGCCAGATGGTGTGCTGAAGGCAGTTTTTTTCTTTGTCTTCACTTGCTAGGGGCAGCTGCTAATAGTCTTTTGTCAGGTCTAGTGTGGAGATATACCTGGCCCCACCGAGACGGTCTAAAAGCTCATCCACTCTGAGCATTGGGTATCCGTCATAGCTGGAGATGTCGTTAAGCTTGCGAAAGTTGTTGCAGAAGCGGAGAGTGCATCTTGCTTTGGTACACGCTGAACACATCCTGAAATTTACTGACTAGGGATTCCAGCTCGTTCTTCTGACCTCTTTGACAACTGCTCTCCCATCCTCACTATCGGCGGGGAGCTTTGGGTGAAGGCTACCAGATCTTCTTGGGGTGCTACCCATTTCTTCAGGAGATTATCGTAGTACACCTTCTCTTCCCGACAACGTCCTGGCTGATGAACCTTGTAGTTAACCGGCCCAATTTTTTCAACGATGGTGCCTGGCCCTTGATTTTCTAGACGGTTGGACGGCCCCCTTGTCTCCGTGGATGAATCCGTCTCTGGGGGTCTCCGTACCCTCCAGGGGTTTGCCGCCGTTCGCTCTTCCACACCTCGTGCAAACGAGAGACCCTTCTGCCAGCCCGATTGCTTCCACTAATTTAGCCAGACTGGTAGGATTTCTCATGCTTACGGGTGTCGCAGTTTTCTTGGTAGAGCTCTGAGCAGGCGGTCGATTACCACTCATTTAGCAACCTGGGAGGCTATATACACACACACACACACACACACACATATATATATATATATATATATATATACTCACCAGCCACTTTACTGGGTACACCTGTCCAACTGCTTGTTAATGCAAATTTCTAATCAGCCAATCACATGGCAGCAACTCAATGCATTTAGGCATGTAGCACCTCAACGCACTTAGGCATGTAGACATGGTTAAGATGATCTGCTGCAGTTCAAACCAAGCATCAGAATGGGGAAAAAAGGTGATTTCAAGTTTTTCTTAAGCCACATTTTTATTTTGAGTATTTCATAAACTGCTGATTGTAATGAAGTTACGGGAAGAAGGAGGCGGAGAACCGACGAACTTCAAATAAATATTTATTAATAAAAGGGGACGGCAGCTCCTCACGGAGACTGCCGTCTAAATCAAAACAAAAGGACGGCAGCTCCTCACGGAGACTGCCGTCAAACTGAAAGCAAAAGTAAAACATGTCCGGGCCCGGTCCTCTCTCTCTGTCCTCTGCCATCGTTCCTCCTCTTATAGTCCAGAGCTCCTTCCGTGGGATTGAAGGCAGGTGCGCGCCACAGGTGCATCTCATCTGTGGCGGGCCTCGTTTCGCTCCCACGGCTCTCGGCCACGCCCCCTCGCCACATACCCCCATCTCCCCTCACAGGCCGGGGGCACCCCGTGGCTGTGCATACTCCGGGGGGGGGGGATTTGGCGCCACAGCACCCGCGAGACCTATATGAGACGGGCCGAGAGAAAAGGAGATGGAGAAAAAAGGAGGAAAGACAGTAGACAGAGAGGGGAGAGAGGAAAAAAAAAATTGGGGTTCGGTTCTCCAGACACGCTGCCACTCGGTCCTCAACCAACTGAGAGAAGTGACGACATGCTGGGAGCCCTGTGGAGGAATCTATCCACCCGTCCGTCTTCTGGTGTCCGGCGGTGGTTTTCCTGACTGGCTGGCGGCATTTCTGATCTCCTGCTCCGCTCCCGCTTCGGTGGAGGACGCAGGCTTCGCTCCCACGGCTCTCGGCCACGCCCCCTCGCCACACTGATCTATTGGGATCTTCAAGCACAACCATCTCTAGGGTTTACAGAGAATGGCCAGAAAAAGAGAAAATATCCAGTGAGCGACAGTTCTGTTCGCGTCTTGTTGTTTGTGCCTTGTGCCTTGTTGATGCCAGAGGTCAGAGGAGAATGGTCATTTGACCTGATAGAAAGCTATTTAGGAAATATCTGTGATGAAACTTTTTGCACACCTGGTGAAACTGTAAAACAGTTTAGTAAAGTTTATATACAAACATTTTTACTTTTATAAGTTTAAGTTTTAAGTATTTGTATGGTTTTTGGCTGTTTAAGTGTTTGTTTGATCCATTATTTATAACTAAGAAGTTGGTTCAAGAGTTAATGTAAACTTTGCAATAGCTAAACTGCTTTGCTTGATATTGTATGTGTTCTCTTTTAACTATATTATAATTATCAAAACTGAAATTAATTAAAACCTTAATAAAATATTAAAAATAAAAACTAAACTAAACTAAATGGTTACTAAAGTAACCCTCATAACCCAAAGAGGGGGGGGGGGGGGGGGGAAATGCTATGTGGAAACTTCCACTATGGGGATTTTGTCAAAAGCCAATCATCTAAAAGAGTAAAACAATGAGCCAATTAAATGTCAATGAGTTGGCGACGTCAACGTACACAGCTGGTAGCAATCACAATCATTATTGTATAAAGATACCCTGCCGTGCAAGTAACTCTAGGAAGCAAGTAGCAAGTAAGGCTCTACTAGAAGATTGTAAAATCTTGCAAATGTATTAGGTGCCACCCAGCCTGCAGCTCTATAGATATCTGCTAGAGAGGCGCTGCATGCTAATGCCTAAAAGGAAGTGATCACCACCAGAGACACAGCCCTCCAACTTGCCCCCTGGCCCTAATTTACCTTACTTACCTGTGAAGCATTTATATTTTTTGGGGAGTCGTAAAAAATGCACCTAGTTAATTCTCCAGGAATTAAAGAATACGGCAGTACATTGGGAAAACGTGCAGTTCTGCAAAGGAGAATGCTGCAGAGGTCACCTGCTGCCCAAATGGGGAGACATGGTGGCAAGAAGACATATGGACTAACCCTGAGAAGGGGGGAGTACACATATGAAAAGATGGTTAGTGGGGAGGGAGGACACGGGCCTGCCAATGAGGGGGTAACTGAGTGAAGCATATGGGATCACAAGTGGGGATCGCGCATAGCAGGCACCTATACCCAGAACGCGGGCTGACCTGGAAGGAACTCTGTAGAGTTCGCCAAATGGGGAACTCAACTAAACAGAAGTTTTAAAAAGCGCATTTATCTCTGTGTTAGAGAGAAAGGTTCAGCAAGCGTGTTACAACACCAAGCCGAATTTCTTCATTCATTGGAGTTCACCAGCACCCGTGAGGAAATTGGCTCTACTCGAAGTTAGTAAAATATTGCAAATGTATTAGGTGTCACCCAGCCTGCAGCTCTACAGATTTCTGCTAGAGAGGCGCTGCATGCTAATGCCTAAAAGGAAGTGACGCTCCTAATGGAGTGCGCTCTCACTCCAGGAGGACATGGCTCACCCTGGCTCAGATAAGCGAGGGAGATGGCATCCACTATCCAATGGGCTAACCTTTGTTTCGATATGGCACTTCCCTTTTGCGAATCATTCTAACAGATAAAGAGCAGCTCAGAGGATCTAAAGCTCTGAGTGCTGTCCACATAAATACGCAGAGTGTGAACAGTACACAGCAATGAAAGGGTTGGGTCTGCCTCCTCTGAAGACAGCGCTTGCAGGGTCACTACCTGGTCTTTAAACGGTGTGGTAGGAACCTTGGGCACATAGCCAGGCCAGGGTCTCAGGATCACGTGAGAGAAAGCCGTCCCGAATTCCAGGCACGAATCACTGACTGAAAGTGCCTCCAGGTCCCCGACCCTTTTGATCAATGCCAACACGAATGGATCTCCGCGTAGGCTTGTGAGCACTACAGAGAGATCCCAAGAGGCCCCATCCACATCCCCATCCCCAATTGCCACCATCTACTGTGTCATGATGAGCGGAAGTGGCAGCAACGTAAACATTCAGTGTGGAGGGTGACAGCCTCCGCTCCAACCTATCCTGAAGGAAAAAAGCACAAGGCTTATTTGGCAAGTTCAGGAGTCTTCTAGGTGAGAAGCGCAACATTCAGTGAATAAACTTCACTTCAGGGCATAGGCATGACTCGTAGAGGGTGCTCTAGCCTGAGTGATGGTGTTAACCACTGCAGCTGGTAGGTCACCTAAGTCTTCCTCGCTCCATCTATGGACCACACGTGGAGGTTTTAGAGATCTGGATGTGAATGACAGATGGTTCCCTGTCCCTGAGAAAGAAGGTCCTTCCTCAAAGGGATCTGCCAGGGCGGGGCCGTTGCGAAGAGAGAGAGTTCTGATATCCAGGTCCGGTTTGGCCAGAGAGGCGCAAGTAACAAGACCCACTCCTCGTCTTCCCTGACTTTGCACAGAGTCTGTGCGAGTAAGCTCACTGGGGGAATGCGTATTTGCACATGCCCCAAAGCCAGCTGTGGGCCAGTGCATCTACCCTCAGTCAGGGAAAAAAAAAAAACACTGGCAATGGGCGCTCTCGAAGGAAGCAAACAGGCCAACCTGGACTTCACCGAAGCACAACCATATCAGCTGAACAGACTTGGGGTGGAGTCTCCATTCTCCCGGACTTGGAAGCTGCCATGAGAGTGCATTGGTTGCACAGTTGAGCTTGCTATGGATGTGAACAGCGTGCAGCGATTTCAGCCGTGGATGACTCCAGAGGAGCAGACAGCGAGCGAGCTAAGACATCCGGCGGGAGCAAATACCCCCCATACGGTATATATCTGCCACTGTCGATGTGCTGTCCATCCTGACCAGCACGTGTTTCCCCTCTAGCACCAGTAAAAAATGGCAGAGAGCAAGATACACTGCCAACAACTCTAGGCAGTTGATATGCCAATGCAACTGGGTTCTTTTTCACGGACCCGGGAGGCTTAGAAAGTCTTGCCTTCTTTTAGCTTCCACGTAACACCCATCTAGTTGGTCCGGCTGCGGGACTGGAGGATGAACCATATCCAGAACCACACCCGAAGCAGGCCGGAAAAGCACGGCCATCATATCAGCCTCTAGATCAAAAGCCTCACTCACCACATCGGAAGGGGTGCATCGATGGACATCTGATCCTCGATGTCATCAAGTGAGAGGGGCGACCATCAGAGAGGATGAAGCATTTCCCTGTCTCGAAGCTTAGAGCCCGAGTGTGGCAGTTTGACTCCCACTTTGATCCTTAGATCTGCTCAAGTGCCAACCGCTTTGCGGGGGACAACAGGGGTGGTTCGTCATTTTGCAAGGAGGAGCTGCGATCTTAGCTGTGCGACAGACATGCCATTGCCTAACATGCTGGACCCCCAAACACGCAACAGAGTGCTCGTGCCCATCTTCCGGGGATAGGATACCACCGCATCTATAAACATTACGGATGTCGTGTCGTAAATAATGTCATGCTGGAACGACATCTTGACAAAGACACGCTGACTGTGTTGCTCTTTCAGGAAACTTGCTCCTTGTACTCACTGCTCTAGAAGGACTGTACCCAGAGAACGTCAGCCAAAGGACAATCCCAGCTCGACCATCTGCCACCGTGTGTAACACACTTTGTGACTGGTAGAAGCAGCCTGCAACACCAACATTCCTCTGATGCTCCAAGGACAGACGTGTCTTCGCGGAGGTCCAGCTACTGCGCCTAGACTGCAGCTCTGCACAAGACGTTTGGCCATAGGAGAAATGGTCGTGCCCAACTGAGCCTGGTTTCTCTCGAGGTTTTTTAAATTCTTCACTTTCGCCAATTGGTGAAGTTTTTTCCTCGCCGCTGTCGCCACTGGCTTGCATGGTTCGGGATCTGTAGAGCTGCGCATCGATGGAATTGCTCCTCAGTGTTTGGACTCTCAGTAGTGATTATTAAACCACACTGAACTGAGCTAAACTAAACTAAACTGAACTTAAACACTGAAAACTGAACTGACACTTTTCAATTCACTATAAACTTCCATGTGAAGCTGCTTTGACACAATCTACATTGTATAAGCGCTATACAAATAAAGATGAATTGAATTGAATTGAACCAGCAGCTTTCTCGTTCTCTCTCTTATTTTCTTCTTCTGAAGAAGGTTTGGAGGAAACCTGAAGACTCTCTCAGTAGCACGTTCGGCTCTGAAAGCAAAAAAAGGTGACTCTGTGTTGCACGGCTGGCATCTTTATACAATAATGATTGTGATTGCTGTCAGCTGTGTATGCTGATGCCGCCAACTCATTGGCATTTCACTGGCCCGTTTTATTACTCTTTCAGATTATTGGCTTCTGACGAAATCTGCATAGTGCAAGTTTCCACATTATTGAAACTAACTAAAACTAAAATAAAATGTAAAGAAAACGTAAAAATTGTATTGAAATTAAAACTAACAAAAAATATAAACTTTAATAACCTTGGTTTGGCCATGGGACCCACATATAACCCTCTGATTATAAAGCCACAACACTTTTCTTTCCTTATTTTTTTTTTTTCAGATCAGTAAAACAAAAATATCTAAACACAAAAATATCTAGTTTATTACAGTTTAACTCTTTTCTGAGTCAGTATTTGTTTATTTTTATTGTTGTAAACAATAATTAAATGAGATTTTCAACTCATTTAAGCAACTGTTTCTGAGAATGTTTTCTTTTCTGCAGACTAATTTCACGCTACAGCCCAGCCAGACAATAAAACCTTTTTAAACTTAACAGAAAATAACACAGGTGTCAGAGAGGACGATTTCATGGTCAGACCATCGTAAAATGTATCTTTGTAACAATATAATCTACATTCAGATGCTGATGGTCTAGTGAAAGTGAAAAACCACAGTCGTCAGCAGAGCACAATTACACATTTCAGATAGTCACAGACTGCACAAACACACACACTATAGATGCGAAGGTAAAATGCTCAATTAAGCATGCTATGGTAATGGCTCCTCTTCCAGCCTGTCAGAATCCTGGAGGTGTACATGTTTTCTCTGCAGACAGCTTGATGCGTGAGCATGTGTTATTCTGCTGAGACTGGGTTCTGTCGTCTCACAAATGTGATGTCCGACTATGGGTACTTGAGAGGAAATGTGTTTTAAAGGAAAGATGTCGTAAAAGTATCTTAAACAAAGTTTATTTTAACATTAATATGCCAGAAGAAAATTAAGGGAAAAAAACATGTATATATTATAGCATTTTCTGAGATTTGAGATACATATAAATTGTAACTAAATAGACAAATAAACATACAAATAAATTAACATATTTAAATCAGATGGTTGTTCTGATTGCCTTAAATTTTTAAGATGAATCAAATATACCTTATGAGTTCATTGGACTTATGTATTATGTTAAACTGACTTAAAACTGCTTGCATAACTTGTAAAATTAAGTTAGAACATGATTAACTTAGTTTAATAAGTTACAATTAGGCCCAGATTGGCTAATCAGGAGGACCGGGAGAATTCCCGGTGAGCCGGTCTGTTTTTTTAGGGCCGGTTACTCTAGCTGCCTGCACTCACAGCAGTCGCAATTTTTATTAATTTATTTGTTTTATTTATTTATTTTTTACCATAGCCTCACATTTTTATGAATTATTTTACCACAGCTCCACTATTTTTATTCATTTTCAGGTGCAGGTTGCTGCAGGTTAATGATGATGTAATTATCATTCGACTCCTCAAAAAGCAGCACCTTGCTCAACAGCAAAATCTGTTGTTAAGAGATCCGGGAGCGGCGAGAAAGGAAAAATGGATAATAAAAAGCGTAAAGGTGGCGCTGAAAAGGCCAGAATTTAAAGAAGAAATCTCTAGAAACTGATGCAGTCAAATGTACTAAGCTAAGTACATTTTTTCATTAAAACCAGTGGCAGCAAGAGTACAACAAAACATGAAGATGAAATGGCCAGTAAGTTAACGTCAATCTAGTTAGGAGCAGTGCAAAACAACAGTGTCTGCAAACCACCGTTCATGTTTATGTACCGAACGCTTTCTTGTACTGTAGCTCTTCAGCAGCAGTAGTCTCTAGTCCATGAGCCAGGCCCCATAAAGTTACCAAGTGACCAGTGATGAGCCCAACACACGAATGATAACTTTGGAAAAGCACATAAAAAACATATGTGCTTAACTGAGCAGGATAAACTTTTTATTCGATAAGAAAAGTTTTGCATAAACTACGATGGAAACACTTTTACAGTACAAATTCCAGTATGCGCACTAAATTTGATTTTGTTGTAAGAGATCATGTGATGTTAAAAATGTGTGTAAATGGACAAACCAGCAGGCTGAGCAGATTGGTCATTCTAAAACGCCTTAACCATCTCAGTATTAGTGTTATTATATTATTAATGACCTCCAGAATCAAGAGCGTCTGTGCTCGGCATCTCATGCCTTCAAACGTCACTGCACGTTTACTGCGTGTCAGAATTTATTACTTATTATTTATTTGCTTTTTATTGAAGTCATTTATTAAATGAAGAAAAGATTCACACAGCCTATCTTATCGCAACAAATTCCAATTTTACTGTTGATATTTGGCTCCAGATAATTAGGAAGTGATGATTTTGTTCGCTTTGACTCGTTGGATGGAAACGCTGCTTTATTCGCAGATCTTTTATGCGATTATCCATGAAGTTCATTCACATTTTTGGATGGAAACATAGCTATTGAGTGAATATAAGAATTTCAATAATTAATATTAATGAATATTACACCTGCTTAATGAAAATGCCCTGATACAATTAATGAAATCAAATAATTCACTACATTAATAAATCTGACTATTTGATAATAAATCTACAAAT
>CAIGQZ010032437.1:1581646-1599940 GCA_903798205.1 Danio tinwini | reverse complement strand
TTGTTAAGTGGTAAGTCTAAGCTAAGCTATAGCTATTCAATAGTGTTTTTCATTTCAT
Source organism: Danio tinwini (assembly GCA_903798205.1). NCBI lineage: Eukaryota > Metazoa > Chordata > Actinopteri > Cypriniformes > Danionidae > Danio > Danio tinwini. Next base: position 1,599,882 of record CAIGQZ010032437.1, on the reverse strand, counting down.
AAGGTTCCTTTTACAGCATTAATGTAATTAAATAATAAAGTTAGTAATAAAAAGCCTATATTAATTAACTGTGTTTATATATAATACTGTATATAAATACTAATATTTGTTTGCTTAATTTTTCATATTAATGAAGAAAATGTTTACAGCATTTTCCCACAAAAGAGGCAGATTTTTGATAAAGAGAATAATGTGTCAAACAGCAGGTATTTTATAATGTTATTTGTTTTTTATTTTTATTATTATTATTATTATTATTATTATTAGGCAATATTACTAATTTCTACACTTTTTGTTGTCATCCTCTGTTGCTGGTGTATTTGTATGAAAAAAGGAAGAGCTCATCCAGGGGGGGCAATGTAAGTGTCTGAAACCGTTACAGATATTTATAGTTTTCAGAAAACTGCATTTTATATTTTTGCATTTTTACAAAAAACAAATATAGCTCAAACACTACGTCTACTCAAACATTTTGGAGAATTACTGTTCATAGAGATACAAAGAAAATGGTTTATTTCCTTAATATATTTTCTTAATGTGTTTTAGTAAACCTTAAACATTTTACATTTACAATTGCATAATTTCATAATAATAAACTTAATGTTTATTTTACAGTGTGGGAATGCACAGAGAATTGCTGTCTGCCAGAGGGATGACCAACCATGAGGACTTCTGCATTGTCTTGGAGGATGAGTGAGTCATGGATGGCTTTGAAAATCTAGAATTGCTGAACTGGATTTATACAAATATCCCCCCAAATTAAAATCACCCAAAGACAAACTTATATTAAATTTCTGACACAATTTCACTGCTACAACCTTTTGAGGAAATTTCACTGCATTGAAAATATTGTGTTGCTAATATTGTGAGATAAAGCTTGGTTTTATATGTTATGCAATACACAAATTCTGTCAGAATTTCGTCTAAAATGTGACTATTTTTACAAAAGAAAGTTTACAGAACATTTTTTTCATGACATGGATAGGGAACTTTTTTCAGAGCTTAACATTGCTGTAAATTTTAAATAGATTTGTTTAACAAAGTGTATGTACCATTTTGTTATCAGTGGAACATGTAATAAAATGATATTTGGCAAAATTGCATTGTGTATGTATTTCATTATAAATTATATATTTAACATTTTATGAATGAGTATTTTTCATGAATAAATTTGAGTAAATGGTAGTGGATTTGCTTAAATTATAAAAGCACATTCTACTTATAATATTAAAATCATCATCTATCACTCAAAAAATGTAGATATTTTCACATAATTCATTCAAGTGTTTTTTGCTTAAAAAAATCACGTCTTGTAAACTACTTAAAAATATTACGTGCAATAGTGTTACAACTATTTTTTTAGTAAATAGCACATACGATTTTTTACAGTTCGACACCCAGTGGTTGAACTAGGTATTGCACTCCTGAATCAAAACAATCGCAAGTGCAGGTGGCAAGATTGAAGACCAACAGGACTGAGCCTGACAATCAACCTAAAGGCTGATTTAAATCGTGTTCTATATAAAAGCATTGGCATGCGATAGAAGGAATATTTACCATGTTAAAAAGAATTCATTGCATATTCTGTGCTTCTGAATTTCTGTATTTAAATTTCTGTGATGATAAAATTCGTCTGGTACAAGCAGTCAAATATCTGATTAATTACTGCAAATCTCATCACGTAGCATGTTGTTAGAACCCAAGGTTACAATGTAACCTGCTTACCTAATGTTTATGTTTGTAGTATTATTTGCTAATTAAAAACTTCATATGAAACTCTGAATCTGCATCTCATTTCAGAGTCTGCTACAGTCCACCAGAGGTTGCATTTCAGTCACAGATGCATGTTTTGAGAGCCTTCATGACTGAATGAATGAAATATGCTGTTTTCCATTAAGGCAACCTAGGATGCTGAAATATAATTGGCTAAAGTGGCATTGGGACGGAAAAATTAGCAAAACAAAGACAGACGTTCTGGCACAGAAAGCTCATTTTCAAAGCAGAATAGCATTTAGTATTATTTTTCAGATAAACAAGAATGTTCACTTGGCATGTTTCTTAAATATCTGCAAACATATTATGTTTTTTTATGCTTTAGAAGAGTCAGAAACTTACATACAGCACCTTTAAAGAAAAAACTAATTACTGAAGCAGAGACTAATCAATGGTATCTGCTTTTTAAAAATATATAATTATGACAAAAATTACATTTTTTTAGGTGATTAAAATGTTAACCATACTTGAGAACTATACTTGAAGAACTGTTGATTGAAAGTGTATTTATTTTTGGAATCGGATGTAATTCCTATGCATTTGTACAGCTCCTCTTCTGGAACCTTGATAAGACTGCACTCCTCTAAAAGCATCTGCCCAAACCAAACTAATTAGCTTACTAAGGCTTCAGATTTTTCTGGTTGAAATCAATACAGACAAGTCTTTACAATTCATTATGCTCCTCAGTGCATAATCTATAATCTGAAATGTCTCATTAGCTAAATTAAATGGGTTATGAACACCATTTCATGTTGACTTTAAACTCATTTCTCAGATAAGATAATGAAAATAGAAATTCAAACAACAATAATGAATTTTGCTGTGTATTGTTTTTTTTAATAGCACAAACCAACAACAACAAGAAAGAAAGAGAGAGAACTATTACCAAACTGAGAAAAGAGCTCCAGTCTTGTCCTTTTTACAAGATGTTAAATAGGTATTTTGTGTCTCCAGGTCAAAATACACATCAGACCATTTATTATACCTTGTTGAAAATGATGAAAAAGTTTCGGTCAGAGGAAATTTAGTCTCAGCCTCAGTAGTCAGGCCAAGCACCGTCCACAGACCTTTCACTAAATGTCTGATGCATATGGCACACTTTTCTGGAAACACTTCACCAGATCCTCAGTCATCCTCTGATTGGTGTAAATATACAGGATTTCCTGGAGCCAAGTGTGCAGAGATCTTTATCAGCCAGTCTGGAAACAAGTCTGAGCAGATAAACTATAGATAAGCTGGGACATTTATATTTATGACAGTGCTTATTAATAAAAATATAACTTTCTGAGACATACATGAATCAGTGATTTACTGCCTGCACACTTTATTGTGAGGATAGTAAAACACCATCACTATTAAGACACTAATTTACCATTAGGCATGGCTACAACAAGGAACTCCATAAAGAATTGTATCTATTTAAAGAGAAACATTTGACATCAATACACAAAGGTACACATACAGAGAGCTAACATGGAAAAGTTGCAGGTGGTTGCTGAAATCTTCTACTCTCAGGGCTTGTGTGAATGAAACTAAACACAAAGGACACTGTGGAAGAGTTTGCTGAAAGCAGGACTTGGAAGAATGGGATTTAAATGAGCAGGTAAGGGATTTCTTTTCACATGTTTTGTGTTCTTTAAAAGCCTTTTGAGAAACCTTGCCAATGCTGTTGGTTTGTGTGGTCACTTGCTTTCAGTAAGCTACAGTATTTACACATGCACACAGTATTTGCACAGTTCTTCTGATTATTATGGGCTGAGCAAAGTAGACTGCTAGGAGTCTGGCAGTTTGTTTGTGTCAATTGTGAGACAAATTTTCCCTCTCAGGAATGCTCTTTGCTTGGTCTAATTTGGTAGGTGACTTGCCCTAGATACACATGTGAGGCCACTATCCAGTACATAAGAATAAGGTGACATGCAAATATATACTTAACAATATAATTGCTTATTCTAAGTTTACTTTTTGTAGTTGTTTTATACTCTTTTGTTTGATTGAACTATTATATTATACAGTCAAACCGTTGTATTTGAAGGTGAAGACTATTAACATGCAAAACAAAAAAAAAAAACGACAAAAAAATAAATAAATCACAAAACAGTTCACAAAACAAACATTCAAAAATAACCTCATAAAGTTTTGGGTCACACTTTATTTTGATGGTCCGTTTGTTGAATTAGGTTACATTGCATCTGCATGCCAACTAATTCTCATTAGATTATAAGTAGACGTTTAGGTTGGGGTTAAGGTTGGGGTTAGGGTTAGTATTAGGGTTAGTTGACATGTACTCGCAAAGTTTCTTATAGTCAGTTAAATCTCTGTTGAAGGAGCAGTGTCAACAGATATTAAGCAGACAGTCTACTAATACTCGTATGGACCATCAAAATAAAGTGTTACCAAGCTTTGTATTCATTGAGTAAAGGTATCCCACACAGCAAAATGTCTCTGGCCCACACAATCAGATTTTGCTTGGCCCACAGGCCGCAGTAAATTACAGTACATGACTGGTTCAAGTCTGGCTTCCCAACAAGGGCCAAACATGGACGTTATCTGGGCCAAGTCTTAGCCAAGTTTTTCTTTACTCAAAAATAATTTGATTCTATTTTAAATGTGGCTCAAGACAGGCCAAACTTGCTTGGCCGACATATCAATTTTTACATCTGGCCCAAATCTTGTGTGCCACCTTGAAGACAATGCCACCTCTGCCAAACCCGGGTCATGTTTGGCCCACATGCTGTATGCCAGTGTCAGATGAATGCCTCCTGTGTCAGCTTTATGCCAAATCTGGGCCAGAATACTTTGCTACCATGGGATACTAATAACAATAAAGTTGACTTAAAGTTTTACAAAATTTCCTGGAAATGAACATTGTTTTTCTCAACTCCTCTCATCACTTTCTCTATATTCTGTGTATCATGTGAAAGGCATAGACTGTAAAAGATATAGACGTAGTATCCGTGACGTTACCCATAGGTTTCTGAACACTGCAAAAGTAGCTACAAGTAGGCGCGGCCAACCATCGCCATTTTGTTAGCGCGTCATCGCACCAAACTCAGGATACCAGGGCGGAGAGTGAGCGGAGCTACAGACGCATACTTGATCCTCTGCATTTTGCTTAGACTTGGCTTAGACAGAATTTTTACTTTGGGAGAACGCTTAATACTTCATTACCTGTGACTCGTTTGTATTCTGACCACACGTGCTTGTTTGTGAACTATATCAATAAAGTGTTTAGACTTTTAAAAACACTGCTGTAATACATTGAGCCACTAAACATTGTTCTCATGACGTTTTTCGACAGGAGGAAAATGCAAATTACTATCAAACACTTCAGATATAGTCTGCATAGTAAATGCAAGGCTGTTTATAAAAATCCAGCACTAACACCGTATGACAACGCTTCAGATGACTGTTTTATAGCCTACAGCTAATCAATCTGTCAGATTCTGGAGTGCAATACTGGTCTAAAGAACATTTAAATGATAAATGATCTTAAATAAAACAAATACATTTATAGAGACGGTATATAAGTATAGAATTTTGCTCACCTGGGAAATGGAAGCAACTTGAACGGTTTGTAAGCACAATTAAGTCCACACGGCATGCCATATCATCTGATAATTGCAGGAAATAATTCCAAAAGGCAAATGACTGTGTAAAGAAACATTAACCAAAACAAAAATATGATGTATATGCCGAGTTCAGCTGCTAATTAGCCAGAATCAGCTGAGGTGACAAGACAGCGACCAGCGAGTGCTAGCTGTCACTCAAGTGACCACGCCCTTAATTATGCAAACTTAATATAACTTAATAAAAATGAAACGAATGAGTTATAAAAAAATTCACCCCCTCACAGCTGTCATGAAGGGTAATCATAGCTATATGCACCAAAGCCATCGTTTGTACCAGGCTGTAAACATGTTTTTATCAGCTGTAAAAATGGCCAATTTACCAATGCAGAAAGAAAGCACTTGGACTTCCTGGAGCCAGCCCCCAAAGGCGAGTCGATGAATTGCAGTTTTAGTTACTTCCGTATTGTCTTCTCGAGGGAGAGCGGGAGGTTGCCGCTTGGTGAAAGGTCAATATCTCTGCTATCAGCCATCCTCCTGTCAGACATAGCAGCTCTCTGTGTAAACAAGCTAGCTTTAGAAAGATTGCGTAGGGTAATGTAATGTAGCGTGGATGAGAATCACGCAGATGATGAAAATGTTGAACAGCCTGTTACTGATGTTGAGGAAGTTAATAGGGTCATGTGTAGTTGTAAAGCAGTGTGTGAAAACAGTTAGCATGGATCGAGATGATGAGTTAGCAAAAACGCATGGCTTCTGCTATAAAGCTTGTAAACTTAACGATGGAGTCTTAATTTAATGAATATTTTGTTTATGAGATAAGTCTGCCTATAGCCTTTCTCACTAAATACAAGATTTATTTTAACAAAATATTTAACTGTTGGTATCTTCGTTATGAATTCTTTATACTGGTAAAATGTAGCACCTCTGTTCAATCTTTCTGATTTTAGTAAATCTTAGCCTTTTAAAATATTTATTTAAATAAAACTGTAAAATAAATTCTTTATCCCTTTAAATGCAAAGGATTATTTTCAAGGATATCAGCAAAGAAATTGTGTCTTAAGCAAAAAACATATCTTCAAAATCATTCAAGGTATGAATTTCAATAGGGTATCATTTTAAAACATATAATTACCTATTTCTGTTGTTACCAAAATCAAAATTGTTTAATTTTGGTCACTGTGACTCATTTTGCTGGATTAGGTCACATATATATTTTTTATGTGACAAATATATCAGAGAGAAGAGGAAATCTGAAAAACTCTTGAAAATAATAATCTAATGCTTTAATCTTATATACATGAGGAGCTTTAATACATATATACACATTTTTAGATATGGTCAAGGTCAATGTATTCATAAAGTGCATTTAACCACCACCAGGTTGACCGAAGTGCTCATTCATTCATTCATTTTCTTTTCAGCTTTGTCCCTTTATTAATCTGGGGTCACCACAGTGGAATGAACCACCACCTTATCCAGCATATGTTTTTACGCAGCGGATGCCCTTCCAGCTGCAACCCATTACTGGGAAACACCCATACACTATCATTCACACTCATACACTATGGACAATTTTTAACCTACCCAATTCACCTATAGCACATGTCTTTGGACTGTGGGGGAAACCAGAGCACCCAGAGGAAACCCACGTGAACACAGGGAGAACATGCAAACTCCACACAACTGACCCAGTCGAGGCTCGAACCAGCTACCTTCTTGCTGTGAAGCGACAGCACTACCTACAGCGCCACCGTGTCGCCCAGCAGCAACATTTTAAAAAAATATTTTTTAAAGAAAATTGTATGCTAAATAATTAAAAACAATCAACCATATTAATAGGATTACGAAAAAAAGTAGTTGTCCAGCAGGGATTTAAAAACAAAGATGGGTCTGTTTTAATCTCTAAATGTAAGATTTTCCACAGTCGTGGGCCTGCTATTGCGAAAGAATGTTTTCCTCTAATATGCTTTTCACTCAGGAGTCAGAGTTCTTCTCTTAAGCAGCTTCTGTCCAACTGCAAGCATAGTTCCCTATCACATTCCTGGCACTTTCATGGAGTGCACCTTTTGCATAGTATGCAATGGTGTTGACCCTTGCTGGATCTTGTACATCACAGAATTACATCTGGGTCTTGAACATGCAGACAATCACATCTCTTTTTGGGGTTGCCACTCAGGGGGACACCTATGAGATGAGCAGCTAGCAGCTCCTGATAGGTTTGTCATATCATGTGTTTTTATCATGGATAGCACACAGTCTTTGTGCAAAATTAAGTTGTTGGTCACAGCAATGTACAGGAAGTGGTGGCAAATGTCACTGTTATGTGTCACTTCATTGCACTTTTGTTTTACGTTGCACTGGCTTTGATCCAAGCATCTGACCAATCTGGCCAAAGATGTCAACTCCACAAATGAAATTATTGTACTGCTGCACACTTTTTTTGCCCATTCACTGTTGTACACAGTTAAACAGTTCTGTTCATGGAGACCTCCCTTGTACCCATGACAGTGCACATGGCACCAGGACACCTCCGCCCAGAGGTCGATGATCGCCTTGACGTTGATCGTCTTGGACACTTGGGTAAAGCTGTCAACTGATCATCTCCTGGTGGTAGGTTAGATCCACAGGCAGAGAAGAAGGCTGAACAGACCTGGCAGGCCAAAACATATCGTGTAAGTCCTGTGGGAACATCTGGGTGAACCACATGTGAAAGGGATTTTCAACTCTCACTTTTGACACGATCCTGAGGGAGGCTAGAGACATTAAGACTGAGTGGATTATGTTCTCCATTGTTGATGTGGCTGTGAGGAACTGTGGCTGTAAGTCCTGTGGTGCCTAACGTGGTGGCAATCCATGAACCTAGTGGTAGACATCAAAAGTAAGGAATGCCATCAAGCTGAAGAAGGTTTTGTTAGCTTGTAGGACTCCCAAGCTGATGGGTACAGACAGACTAAGCTTGCTGCAGCCCCGGGCGATTGTGGAAGCAAAACCCAGGCCTCACAAGAGTTTAGGGAGACCATGGAGGAAGACTACCAGTCAGCCTCAAAGATATACTGGCAAAACTTCTGGCTACACAGGAGGGGAAGCAGTTTAACACCAACATTGTTTACAGTGGAACTCAGGAGCTGTTGACCTTTACTGGAACTGTTGTCAGATGGTAGAATGAATACTTTGAGGATCTCCTCAATCCCACTGACACGCCTTTCATTAAAGAAGACTTGTTCCTGGTGCACGTTGGACTCCAGCATGGCTGTTCTTTGTCTGTTTTTTGGTTCTGTTCAATATTTTTAAGAACAGAATTTCTAGACACAATTTAGGGCCAGAGGAGATCTGGTTCAGAGAGCACAAGATTTATTATCTGCTATTTGCAGATGATGTTGTCCTGTTAGCTTCATTGCACATGGACTTTCAGCATGCACTGGGACAGTTTACTTCTAATGGTGATGCAGCAATAATGAGAATCAGCACCTCCAAGTGCGAAGCCATGGTGCCCAACCTGAAAAAGGTGGCTTGGCATCTCCAGTTTCAAGGTCCTGTAATGCAGTGATGCATTACATAAAACCAGGAATTGAAAAACAAGGAGGATTCATATCCCCTGCAGATGAAGCAGTGTTAGAGCCACTTTGATGATCTTTGTGAAGGTGCGGAGTGAGAATGCTAGACCAAAGAGAAGGAGTCAATACTAGTATGTTTTATCCCCAAAAGCGAACCTCAGGATGTTGTAGAAAGAAGGATATGTGAAAATATGTGTTCTTCAGGTCTATCATGAAAACCAGTCCTTGGATCATGCTGAGAGACAGCACAAGTCAGAGTCATATTTTGACTGCGCAATTTAGCTGACTTTAATCGAGGATCTGATGTAGTCCCCCATCCTCTTTTGGAACTATGAAGAAATGGCTGTAAAATTCTGACTCTATTTTGAGAGGGGAAACACATTATTTGTCCTCCTTGCTCAATAGGGTGTCTACTTTTTGCTCCATTACGAGAGCTTCACTAGATCACTAGAGTGTCAAACACTGTGTTGAACCTGGATGGGCATGATTTGAACTGAATCCTATAACTTTTTATAGTAAGCAAAACTCACTGTTAGATGTTTGGCAGGGGTTACCATTGCCTCAGAAAATGGGCTTGGGGTACCAGCCTCACATGACTGGCCTCTGGACATTCCAGAGGAGCTAATGCAGGGACCTGAAGCGGGTAACTGGCAGATAACCGCTGAGTTAATTGCACTTGTAGTCTCCATACACGGGGTAAGGTCTCATGTGCAGCAACCCTCTGGGGCAGAAACAGAGGGGGGTATCACCAGGGGCTACAGCACCCTGAGACAGGCCCAGCGGCATGGTTGGCAGTGAAGCTCTGTCAAATACTGTGGACAAAAAAGAACACAATGTCTTCCTTACCATCCCTTAAAAAGAAGCCCATGGAAGAGTACATTAGTGAAGCTCTCCAACAGCGATATATATGATCATCTACGTCCCCTGCTGCTTCAAGCTTTTTCTTTGTGGGAAAGAAGGTCAGAGGCTTGAGGCCCTGCATTGATTACAGATCTCTGAATAAAATCACTGTCAAGTATCAATATCAACTTTCCCTCATTACATCAGCCCAAGAGCAGGGAGCCCAGGTATACACTAAGTTGGATCTCAGACGCACCTAAAATTCTGTCCTCATATCTGAGGATGATGAGTGGAAAACAGTATTTGTGGCCACTATAAATATTTGTTGATGCACTATGGACAGGTAAACACCCTTTCCAAATTCCAGGGCTTTGTAAATGAGGTGTTCTGGGAGAATCTCTCATGTTTTGTGCTGTTTTACATTTATGACATCCTAATCTACTCCTGGAACAACGCTAAACATTGTCACCATTTTTCTGAGGTCCTCCAACGTTCCCGTGAGCACCATTTGTATCTCAAGGCAGAGAAATATGTTTCATCAGTTATCCATTCAGTTTCTGGGTTATCACATCACTCCTCAAGGCATCAAGATGGACAAGGGGAAAGTGGAAGCTGTGAAGAACTGGCCAACACCCTCTACAGTCAAAGAACTCTAATGATACTTATGTTTTGCCAATTTCTACAGAAAAGTTATTTTCCACTACAGTTTAATTTACTCTCCGTTAATTGACCATTGACCATCTCAAAAAGTAAGCTCAAATCTCTGTCCTGGACTCTAGAAGCCTCTGAAGCCATGAAAGCTCTACAGACTGCCTTCACTACAGCTCCCCTCCTAGTTCATCCAGGTCACAAAAAGCCCTTCATTGTGGAGCTAGATGCCCCCAACTCAGGTTCTGTCTCAGGAGCAGGGGCCCCACAACAATGCCATCCATGTGCCTTCAACTCCCAGAAACTTTCCTCTGTGGACCAGAACTACATCATTTGGAATCATACGTTACTGGCCATAAAACAGCTGTGGAGAAATGGAGACACTGGCTGGAGGGTGCTAAACATCCATTCTTGATATACACAGATCACCGTAACCTTGAGTACACCTGTATCCCAGACAAGTCAGATGTGCTTTGTTTTTTACCAGATTTAATTTCACAATTTCTTATTATCCTGCCTCCAAGAATAGTAAAGCTGGCACTCTGTCCAGAATCTACACTCCTGATGAATCCACAGTCTTCCAGAGAAGACAATTTTATGCTCAATACAGTGGACCCTGGAGGAGGAAATCAGAAATGCCAGTAACTCTGATCCAGCTCTGCCAGGGTGTCCACATAATCTTACCAACCTTCTCTGCAGCCAAAGATAGTCTCTGACTATCCACACACACTTTCCTAGGCACTTGTCATCTTGGGAGCAATTAAACTCTCTCACTGCTTCTGAAGGCCTGGAATGACCATTGACTTCAGAAGGTATGTGAGGGCATGCCATGAATGTGCAATATTCAACACTCCCCGTTATCTTCTATATGAAAAGCCCTTACTTGTCTCTAACATGTTGGTCCTGTTTCCCAAGAGCCTGGTCCCAATGACTGAACCACCAAAACAATGATTGTGGAGGATGCAACCACATACGGTGTAAAGAAGATTCTGATTTCCAGATGCCGTGTGGTTAGACTTGAATACTTGGTCAACTGGAAAGTATACAAACCCGAGGAGAGGTCATGGGACCTCAGGAACAACATTCTGTTGTGTTCCTGGATTTCCCCAGCATTATACCAGCTCCTGGAAATCCACTGCACTGCAAAAAATGCTTTTTTTTACTTAGATTTTCCAAATATCAAAAAAAATTTAATCAAGAATAATTTTCTAGACAAGCAAAACATATTGTCTTGTTTTAAGAAATGATATGCCAATATTGAGTTTTTCCTTAAAACAAGCAAAATAATCTGCCAATAGGGTAAGCATAATCTTAAATCAAAAGGAAAAACAAGATTATTTTGCTTACCTTATTGGCAGATTATTTTGCTTGTTTTAAGAAAAAAACTGACTTGGCATATTGTTTCTAAAAACAAGACATTATATTTTGCTTGCCAATAAAATGTTTCTTGAAATAAGAATTTTTTGATATTTGGACTAGAAACAAGACAAAAATCTAAGTAAGAAAAACATTGTTTGCAGCGTATCATTATCACCCCGATTCATAACTCTGGTAATTCAAAGACTTTCATTGACTCTTATTGCATATCGATGTGTACATTATCTGTAATAAACCTGTCTGGACCTGTTGGATCCAATAAACCTGTTGGATCCAAGATGGCGCCGAGCATGGTCGCCGTGTTGTGAGCTCCCAGCGAACTTCGTTGTGTTTTGTATGTTTTACTTGTATTTTTGTTGTTTTTCGTGCTGGATGTACACACTCTTATTGCCTACGACAGACACACACTTCGAGAAATTGGCTCCCTCGTCGCACACCGAAAACCGGACTTTGAGTTCTTCAACGACGCTCTGTTTACAAACACAACAACAGAGCCCTTTGTCACACAACCGAGGCGACGACGCAAACGCAGCCAGAAAAGAGGAAAGAGAGCCGGCGTCCTGGTCAGACTAAGACACCGTGGATTTCGACCTCCGCTCCCCACCATTCTGCTGGCTAACGTTCAGTCACTGGACAACAAACTTTGCGAGCTACGGGCGCGCATTTCCTTCCAACGGGAAACAAGAAACTGCTGCATTATCGATCTTACAGAAACCTGGCTATCTGCGGAGGTACCAGACACAGCTGCTGAACTTTCGGGGTTCTCCTTGCACCGCGCGGATAGAACGAAAGAACTCACAGGAAAAAGCAAAGGAGGAGGTGTTTGTTTCTTTATTAACAACTTATGGTGTGATGCGAGAAACATACACCCAGTTAGATCATTTTGTTTTCCTGATCTGGAATACCTTATGCTTCATTGTCGACCATACTGGCTACCAAGGGAATTCACATCGGTCATTCTTACGGCTGTTTACATCCACCCTCAAGCCAACACAGAGCAGGCGCTCAGAGAACTGTATGGGAGCATAAACAAGCAGGAAACTGCACACCCGGAGGCAGCGTTTATTGTTACAGGGGACTTTAACAACGCCAATCTCAGGAAAATCGCTCCAAAATACTTTCAACATATCACCACAAACACGCGTGGCGATCGTATTTTGGACCATTGCTACTCTCCGTTCCGGGATGCTTACAAATCCCTCCCCCACCCACCATTTGGCAAATCAGATCACTCTTCTGTTCTGCTCTTGCCTTCTTACAGGCAGAAACTGAAACGGGAACCACCCACCCTCAGGACGTTTCAGAGCTGGTCGGACCAATCGGATTCCATACTTCAAGACTGTTTTGATGACATTGACTGGGAGATGTTCCGGGCAGCTTCTGATGACGACATCGAAGTATACTCAGACACAGTTACGTGCTTCATCAGAAAGTGCATAGAAGACGTGGTCCCAACAAAAACTGTCCGTATCTACCCCAACCAAAAACCATGGATCAACGGCGAAGTTCGAACAGCCCTATCAGTGCGAACTTCCGCCTATAAATCCAGAAATGCTGAGTAACAAAAACAAGCAAACTACAACCTCAGGAAAATGATCAAAGCAGCAAAACGTCAATACAAAGACAAGATAGAGGGTCAATTTAACACCAATAACGCAAGGAGCATGTGGCAGGGACTTAATTACATCACAGACTTTAAAAGTAACAAATCCACCACTGTGAACATTGCCGCGTCTCTCCCGGATGAGCTCAACTGGTTCTATGCCCGCTTTGAAGCCCAGGACAGCGCGCACACACAGCGCGCTCCCGCGGCCGATACAGAAACCGCCAGCACACTCACTGTTTCTGTAGAGGATGTAACGAGATCTTTCCGTCGCGTGAACATCCGAAAAGCTACAGGCCCAGATGGCATCCCTGGACGTGTACTTAAAGCATGCGCACACCAGCTAGCAGGGGTTTTCACGGATATCTTTAACCTCTCGCTCTCTCGGTCTGTGGTTCCCACATGCTTTAAGACAGCTACTATTGTACCAATACTGAAATCAGCTAAAACCACATGCTTGAATGACTGGCGTCCGGTTGCACTGACACCCATCTTCAGCAAGTGCTTTGAGAAGCTGATTAAAAATCACATCTGCTCTGTACTGCCCGCTAACACTGACCCTCTGCAATTTGCATACAGAAACAACCGCTCCACTGATGATGCAATTGCTTTCACCTTGCACACTGCTCTGTCTCACCTGGAAAACAAAAACACATATGTGAGAATGCTGTTTGTGGACTACAGCTCAGCATTCAACACCATAGTGCCTGCCAAGCTGGTGGTGAAGCTCCAGGCTCTGGGCCTACACAGCTCTCTGTGCAACTGGATCCTGGACTTCCTGTCAAGCAGACGCCAGGTGGTCAGAATGAACAACATCACCTCATCCACACTGATCCTCAACACTTGTGCTCCACAGGGCTGTGTTCTCAGCCCACTCCTGTACTCCCTGTACACACATGACTGTACATCCAAACACAGCTCCAACGTCATTGTTAAATTTGCTTATGACACAACGGTGGTGGGCCTAATCACAGATAATGATGAGACGGCCTACAGAGAGGAGGTGCACACTCTGACGCAGTGGTGTCAGGAAAACCACCTCTCACTCAACATCAGCAAAACCAAAGAGCTGGTGGTGGATTTCAGGAGAGAGAAGAATGAACACACTCCCATCACCATCAACTGGACACCAGTGGAGAGAGTCAGCACTTTAAAGTTTCTTGGAGTACACATCGCTGAGGATCTGACATGGACTGCTCACACAGACGCAGTGTTGAGGAAGGCACAACAACGCCTCTTCTTCCTCAGGCGCCTCAGGAAGTTTGGAATGAGCCCCCACATCCTCCGCTCGTTCTACACATCCTCACTGGCTGCATCACCACCTGGTACGGGAACAGCACCAGCAGCAATCGCAAAGGTCTACATAGGATTGTGCGAACTGCTGGACTATCGCTGGACTACTATAGCTGGTGTAGTAGGAGGTGAGCTTCCCTCCCTCTAGGACATCTACACCAGGAGGTGCATGAGGAAAGCCAAGAGAATCATCAGCGACTCCAGCCACCCAAGCCATAGACTTTTCTCTCTGCTACCCTCAGGCAGACGGTTCCGCAGCATTCGGTCACGCACCAGCCGACTGAAGGAAAGTTTCTTCCCTCAGACTATCAGGCTGATGAACACTTAACACACCCCACACAAACTCTCCCATACCCCACACTGCACACCATAAAGATGTAGCATGCACTGCACTTTAACCAATCCATACTTAAACAATACTGCTTACAACTATGTGTACACCTATCCATTGTACGCATCACTGTCAACATTGCCAAATTTACACTGTCTTGTTTTTTTGTGAGTATGTTGTTGTATTTTGCACTGTCTGTATTTTACACTGTCGCTGTATTTGCACTGTCTGTATTTTGCACTGTCTGTATTTGCACTGTCTCTTTTTTGCACTGTTGTTTTCCACTGTCTGGAGCCAGCACCTAAGCTTTTCACTCATTCCCTCAAATACTGTCTTTATCTATAAATATGCCAAACGTATAGGTGCTTTTCCAGTAAATCCACATATGGAATTTTATGCCACTGATGACAATTCCAGAACCAAATAAACTTTCAGCCTCTTTGAATCTCATGGGAGTTGTACTTCAACTCAACAACCGCAGGCTCCCCAGAGCAACTTGGGATTACAATCTCAAGATAACATATACTCACAAAGCAGAAGAACTAATATAGACACATCTAAATGCTTCCTGTTTGCAATTTTTCCAATCCAAAATGTCAAGGCATTAAAATGGAACCTATGAAGTAAAGACAAGATCTAGAAGGACAAGATAAATCTCCAATAGAACTATTTGTGGACTAAAAGAGAAGAGGATGTGCAGGAAGTGTTAACTGCTGTCCTCTTACCTACTGTGCTCATGCTTAAATCTGAATGAGAGAAACATCAGAATATTTCCTGCTATTGCAATTGAAAGACACGATGTCTGATGAATACTTTACAACACTTGGATAAGCCAGAGGCACATTAAAATCATGTGTCAGAGTTTTAAAAAGAAAAGAAAAACATTAGGTTGCCGGTTGGTGTTTCTCTAACATTTGCAGGTTAAATGCAGACATACTGCATGGACAAACAGTAATACAATTTATTTATTTTTTTTGCTAAAAATGCACCTACAGTATGTGCATGGAACAATCTGTGATAAATAAAAAAAAAATACATATGGTTGAATATTATATATTTTGAAAATGAGAAGAGAGCCATAATGCAAACATTACAAAGCTGTAAATAGCTACACGCTTAGGAAGTTAAACATAAGGCACGAATACACTGAGTGGTACAGTACAGTACAGTACAGTACAGTACGGTACGGGTCGATATGGGTCACCTTTATCAGGCTTGCATTTTCACTGTCAAAAGAATACTAATGGTACCCTTTTGGTACCATTACCACATATATAAGAAGCACTTCTCACAAATCAGATGCTTTATACCCATAATACTTGTGTATAAATGTTCATTTCTAACCTTTCTATGTACAAAATTTGATTATAACTGCAGATCAATGGTAGTGAGAAATAGTCTACTGTATCATCTGGAGTTGTATAAAAAAACATATATGAACACATACAGCCCCTAAAGTCTCCAATATGTTACCAATTACAGAAAAAAAACTGCACAGCATACATTTAGGCCCAATCGCAATTCTATTTTTGTACCCCTACCCCTTCCCCTTCCCCTAGGCCCTTACAACCGAGGGTTAAGGGGAAGGGCTTCAAAATTTAGCCCTAAGAATTGGGACAGCACTTCAACACCTGCACACGTCATCATACATCATTGCGATCTCTTGCTTCATATGAGATCAGATGATGGCGACTGCTGTAGTTATTCCAGTTGAGTTATTCTTTGGTATTTATCTTCAGGAAATCACTGAAGGCATATATTATGTTATCATAACGATCTAATGTGGCAATAAGATCGTAACTGTACTGTGTATTTACACAGGGGCCATATTCATCTATGTAAACAGTCGAAAACAACATTAACATTATAGCAGACACTGTAAAAGGCTTATGCTCAGCCACTAGACTTTTCTGACAGGGTATTTGAGTGTCATCGAGTGTCAGATTGTTGTAGGACTGCTGTACAGGAGTTATGATTATGGATTATAGATCGCAAAATTTTGAGGGTTTTTTTGTGTTTTTTTTTAAAGCATGACGGTAAAACATGAACGCGGTTATGAATATATTAAAACATATGTATGTTTGTCGTAAAGATTCGTAATAATGACAAAAAAAATAAAATTATTTGTGGATCTCCTTACTTCCGGGTTCAGCAATACTGCCATTGTGGCAGGTGTATTCTGGGAAACTTCTTACCCCGTAGTTTTTATGTGTGCTCCTGAAAAATCTTCATTCGAAGGGGTGTATACCCCTTGCCCTTAGCCCTACACCTTCAAGCTAAAGAGAATTGGGACACCACTAGCCCTTGACGGGAATGCGCAAAACGAGGAATAGAGGTAAGGGGAAGGGCTAAGTTGGGGATTGGGCCTTAGTCCTTGGGTTTAAAAACAACACAAAACATAGCCCACAGTCAATGCAAACCTCTCATCTGTATCTTTAATCTTCACCAACACATGTAACCTCTTGTTAGAAAGTAATTTTGTCATTCCGAGTTCATAATAGTCCAAAAGGTGATGATAATAGTTAAACATGGCAGTTTGTTCATGGTTTAGGTTGCTGAAAGAATCATTTGCTCCTTTGTTTTTTCTGGCTTCTCGTTTGTTTTTTTCATGCTTCACTCTCGCGTTTGTCCATTTCTGAAAGCATCGGATGTCAGAAGAACTTCAATAATCACGTGCACATTATTATCATCAGCTCAAGAATTTTGTTTGTTTTTTTATATATAGACGCACAGCGAGTGCACACAAGAAAGTGAAACCACTCACGCTTTTAGGCAACCTCGTAAAACAAAAACAGGACACGGCAGATTTTGTTCTTTGTGACTGTTCATCAAGACACCGACAAGGTTTGTTTGAACTCAGGTCGACCATGTTTTGTTAATATATGTATATATTATTATGAGTGTAATGTTTTCATTCTCCTGGCTTGTGTATGCACTGGTGACATTTTTCTGTAAACCAATATTATTCAGCTGCATACCTAGCTTGGCCTTTTGGTACCCTTTTGTCATGCTAGGTACCAAAGAGTAACCAAAAAGTGGTACAGTATGGTTCGCTTTTTGATACCTTTAGACAGTGAGTATAAACAAATGGCTATAAAAGTTTACCGAACCGTACCATACTGTACCACTCAGCGGAAACGGGTTAATAGACTGCAGAAGCTTCATTTTTAGCAAGTGATTTAAGGTATAAAATGTATTCATTTAGTTAGTTAGTTAGTTAGTTAGTTAGTTAGTTAGTTAGTTAGTTA
>CAIGQZ010032437.1:1567791-1581636 GCA_903798205.1 Danio tinwini | reverse complement strand
TTAGTTAGTTAGTTAGTTAGTTAGTTAGTTAGTTAGTTAGTTAGTTAGTTAGTTAGAAGAATTCATGGATCCCAACTGATCTATTCTGAACACATGCACTACCTACTGAATCACAGGTCTGTAAGTGAAAAATATTATTACAGCATGGTCTTTTTAATGACATATTTGCAATAAAAGCATAACCAAAATGTTTCATTTTCTTAAACCGAGATACAGATATACAGAGGTTCTCATAAATATTTAGTTTATAACAAAGAGATTTCATATTGCATCATGTAACATCATTAAGCACCGACGCTCATAAAGCTGATGTGCACATTGCCTGACAGCTTTATATAAAAGCCTTACGCTCGATGATTTTTAAAGAACTTGCAATGTTTTTAGCATGTTCTTTTGTAGGGATCGCTATAAAATCATCATTAAAGCAAAGTACTTTTTTATTGTATATTTAAACTTTTTTTATTATTTATTTTTACTATTTAACTTGTAGAAGCTGTTAATTGTTGGGTCTGAACTAAAGCTAATTAATCAATTGCTACCACAATATTCTTCTCCATGACAAACGTTCATTCATCATTAATTTTATTTCGGCTTGGTAACTTTATTCACCAGGGGTTACCACAGTGGAATGAACTGCCATCATCACAAACATTCATTTATTCATTAATTTTCTTTTCGGCTTAGTCCCTTTATTAATACGGGGTCGCCACAGCGGAATGAACCGCCAACTTATCCAGCACGTTTTTACGCAGCGGATGCCCTTCCAGCTGCAATCCATCTCTGGGAAACATCCACATACACTCATTCTACAGACAATTTAGCCTACCCAATTCACCTGTACTGCATGTCTTTGGACTGTGGGGGAAACCGGAGCACCCGGAGGAAACCCCCGCGAATGCAGGGAGAACATGCAAACTTCACACAGAAACGCCAACTGACCCAGCCGAGGCTCGAACCAGCGACCTTCTTGCTGTGAGGTGACAGCACTACCTACTGCAGCACTGCCTCACCCATCACAAACATACTGGGTATAAATTTACATACATAAAGGCACACAGGCATCTGTACTAGTGTTTTGAGATGGATACATGGATGAGTTTTCTGAGTCAACAAAGTTGTGAATAATTTCTCTGTTCATTGGTGCACTCTCTAGCCATCTGTTTCTTTGTGTTACAAACACATATATTGCTAACGAGCACACAGCTATCAACTTTAGCGTTGACAGTCTTGTAAAACTAATTTGATCATTTTAATTTCAAGTTTTTAATCATATATTACCACCTCAACCACTATGATGTTCTCACATGTAACTTTGTAATTTGTCACAATTTAGCAGCATTTTTTTTTTATCAATGAACCTTCCTATAACTTCCTTAATGCCTTAATAAATTAATTGCTCAATAATTTCCTTTATATTTTTTAGCCCATTGTATTAGGATCACATTTCATGATGTGTCAGTTTTTTACTTAGAATTATTTTATATAATTGAAATTGGCAACATTATTTAAAAATAAAACATAGAATTGTTAATTAAGTGAAGTTTATTTATAAACTAATTTTGAGAGAATCACGTGCTTATGATTGCTTGCAGCCGGCCCCGCATTATTCAATTAATAATTCACCAATCATATGACTCCTAAGCCACTATAAATACCCTAGGTTCCATATCACAGCCATCTTCGTTTTGAAGAATCCCCCCTTTCCACGCCTACTCCTCCTCCTTTCCTAGATGGGTGGTATGGTGGCCCAGTGGTTAGCACTTTTGCCTCACAGCAAGAACGTGACTGGTTCTAGTCCTTACCAAGCCAGCCAACATTTCTGTGTGGAGTTTACATGTTCTCCCCGTGCTCACATGGGTTTCCCCCGGGTTCCCCGGTTTCCTCCCACTGTCCAAAACATGCAACTTAAGTTAATTGACTAATCTAAACCAGCAGCATAGACATGCTCCTTGTAAGAAGTTATCTCTTATAAGCAATCACTATCTGTTCATTAGCTACTACAGCAGGGGAGTTCTCGAGATCTACCTGAGCTCAAACTCCCCTCTTGCCTTGCAAACGGGAGGGAGCCCTGGGCTCGAGGATCTTATGAGCTCAGGGCTCTCTCCCGGGACAGCATGCCAAACAAGCTTTATAATCAATCATCGGCTAAGTGTGACCTCTTAAATGATACTAATAATACTACTGAATGTTGCTTTTCCAAAGCCCCCTATGCTAGTATGGACAGCATGCCTGCCTTGTCAGTTCACACTTACAAGTTGGCAGCCTAAATGGACGTCTTCACACATGATGTACTGTATGTATACAGTATGTTGGTGGATGGAGTTCCACAGATTGAAACTAAATGATGTAAGGAACATTTAATGCATCTAGAAATGGGGTGCTCATTGCATTGACATTTCCTTGTTTTTGTAAGATTTTTTGTTTATGATTGCCTTTATCATCATTTTACACTTGAGCAACAAAATAAATGCTTAAGTCTATTTAACTGAATGTATTGTAATTACTTTACAACATTGATGCTGTACAAACAACCTTGTGAAATTCAAAAATAGTCATATTAAGCTTTCACCGGAAGTTTATCGTTGGCTTTAAAACTCTAGCTGTGAATAGAGTCCATTGTATGCAGTGGCAGGGCAGGGGTGCAAATGAGTAGAGGCGAAACTGAAAAGGTGTGGGGGGATGTGGGAGAGGATTGTTGACAAAAATGAAGACCGAGGGGGATTGGTGATGGATTGGAGGGATTAATTCTAACTCTGGGGGCCCGAACTCGGCGTGGGCCCTTAGAATCTTCCTAGTACCCTGTAATTAGAAAGATACAATTTTATCTGGAAAATAAATTAAGTTTTGATATAGTCTGAATTCTCCTGGAATCTTTTATTTCTAGTAGATTATGTGGAGGCTTTTGCCACCTTGATCTGTTTACATGATATCCAAATGAATCGCACGAGACTGTTTAAAGCAGTTGGTGCTTCAGCTAGGAGATTTTTTGATTTCTGGTTATCGCTTTTTAGCAAGTTGTATGGAAATTACTAAATCAACTACACTTTTATTACAAGTAAGCAGGGGGCAACCGGACTGACTGGGTATTATGTAACCCTGCATTCTCTGACTAACTTCACAATGTTGAGTTCATGTCCGTGAGAAATACGCAAACCCGGGGTATGAAAACTCTGTGCAGCATTGGGTTCCTGATGAACATATATTATATGAGTATGGGATCAGATATAAATCTAAACTCTAAATTAATTAATGGATGACAAAATGACCCGTTCCTTATTATAAATATAGTATCAATTTGATGGTCACTTAAAATTGGAGTCAGATTGAGTTTTAAGATAAAAACAAATATTAATAAATTGTAATAAATTACAGAATTCTTTTCAGGCTAGGTGTGAGAGAAAGGAGTTCATTCTCTGAAATATTGTGAGCCTGTGGCAAAGTGCACCAAGGTTGTGAGCTGGCAAAACACACCAGCTTTTTCAGTAAAGAAAATTACTGAAAATGTGGGTAATGCTGACCAGTGATAACATGTTGGGCTGCAAATGTATTTGTAGGAGGAATAGTCAGCCATCTACTAAGGAAAGAACAGTTTCACTCTTCTCTGGGTGGCCTGTCTCAGGGTCACTTGCAGTCCACTCATCAAACTTAGCAGTGCCCTGAGGTGGAGATCTTGGCTTTCCGTGAGGGATTTGTCATAGCTCCTTAGCCAGTGGAATGTGCTGCTGGAGCTGCAGGGGGACCGCCTAGTTGAGTAGACAGTGTGGATAGGCTCACTGGGGGAGCACTCTTCCAAGCTGGTAGATTACCTGCCTCATCATGCTCTACTGCTCTTCACTGCTAAGAACTCCTAGGTAAAGAGCAGTTGGTACATGGTAGCATGGATACGTGGCCATAGCATGCAAGGTAAAAGCGGCCTGGCCCAAGGCAGTGTATGTCTTGGACTATCTTGGAGTCTCAGTGGCGCCTTTTGGACAAAGATTGACAGCAATAGCACGCTCCGCCTGGGGAATAACCTCATAACCTCTGGCCACCCCACCATTGAGGGAGGTAAGGGGGCAAGAGCTTGAGGATTGGACAGACAAAGGTGCCCTCCTTACATGCTTAAGCTCTTTGTGAACTTCCAGGAAGAAGGGGATGGGGGCTTGGAAGGTTTCTCTCTTTCTGGACCCTATACTGTATAGTTTCCATCTAGTTGGACCAGCACTGTGCCAGGGGTGATGACACCTCCAGCTGAGCAGCCATGAAACAGCCATCACGTCAGATTCCAGGTCCTGGACCACTGGCACCCTGGAGGGTGGGAGCAGATTCAGACGTTCGTCTGAGCATGACAGCTAACCCTCTGATGCCACAAAAGGCATCAGATCACTGGTGTCCCAGCAAGCCCCCCAGACATGTAATGCTGTGATTGTGCTCATTATCTGGTGACAGGAAATCACCACATCTAAAAAAAACAACCACGTGGCTCTCTTGGGAAAACTGCTCTTTTAAGAGTACTCAGCAAAACGGGAAAATTACCCAACTTCACCACTGCAGTCTATGTCATTCCCTTGTCTCAACCCCAACCCCCGGTATCTCTCCTCCCCAACCCCCAGGTTGCTGAATATAAGCAATATAAGCAACTGCACCTGCAAGGAGCTGCACTTGTCAATTTACAGGAATTCATTTGTCCTTTTTCTGACCCTTCAGAGTGATTGGTCATCTGGCGATTCCCCATAAGGTCATTCCAACATAACTTGAAGGAAGGGTGTTTGCAAAATGTAAATAGTTCAATTACTTACTGTATATATGGGATGTTTGTAAAAATGTGTCTGGTGCAAATGTACAAAAACTGGTGCAAGTGTTGGTTAAGGTGTCAGAGAGATTAAAGAGTGTGTTTTCTACAGGTGGTTTGTTAAGACCACTTACCTGTATGAGGCACACTCAAAATTAATAACATTTACTGGTTGGTGTGTGGTAAGTTTGGGGAGAGAAAAAAAATATAATATAATATTTGAAAAAAAAAAGAATGGTTTTTAGTTAGTCTGAAAGATACCAGTGAATCTGCAGTCTGTGTGGAAATGAGACGATCATTCCACCAGCGTGGAACATTTAATGAAAAGTTTTTTCATAGACTTCCATTCATACGCACACAAATGCATCAGACCGGAAATGCAAGCTTGTGTAACAAGTTTCGCAGTTCACTGCATTGCAAAGTTCAAGCTTGGTAAACTCTGACCTGCGAAATCACATCACATGATTGCATGAAAACAATCGAAGACCTAAACATGACCTCTCTGGACATAAATTTAAAATATGGACCATTTGCTTGCTTTTTTAAATGCCTAATAATCTTGTTAATTCCCACCCCTTTTCACAGCACCGTACTACAGAATTCTGCATGCTCAAACTGTAGTGTGACCACGGCATTAGGGGCAGTGAAGAGAGTGGGGTACTGTCTCACATTCACCAGGCACACATGACTTTTGATCACCTTACTTGAGATTAATCATCCCCACATACATAAGCAAAACACACACAGGCACACACACACACACACACACACACCACACACACACACACACACACACACACACACACACACACACACACACACACACACACACACACACACATTGACAAATACTAATTCTAATCTACCCATTTGAAAGTGTGAAGGTGTAGAGATGAAAATATTTCCTTAAAAAATTGGCACCACTAACCACACATGTCACCATGAACCCCATTTACTGAAATAAAACAGATTCTTCATTCATTCATTTTGTATATTGGCTAGGTCGCTTTATTCATCAAGGGTCGCCACAGCGAAATGAACCGCCAACTTATCCAGCATATGTTTTTATGCAGCAGATGCCCTTCCAGCCACTCTTGCATTCACACTCATACGCTACGGCCAATTTAGCTTATTCAATTCACCTATTCCGCATGTCTTTGGATTTGTGGGGGAAACCAGAGCACCCGGAGGAAACCCACACTAACACGGGGCGAACATGCAAACTCCACACAGAAATGCCAACTGACCCAGCCGGGGCTTGAACCAGAGAACTTCTTCCTGTGAGGTGATAGTGCTACCCACTGCACCACCGTGATGCCCCAAACAGATTCTTTTTTTGTAGTAAAAATTTCTTACATTTGTGCATTCTTGCTCACTTAGCCATAATGCCACTCTAGCTTGTGTATTCAGGAACCACTTAATTTATAGTGTGGTTCCAAAAAGTTGCTTAAAACATTACCTGGCATTTACCCCATCAATGAATCTCTAACCAATAGAGGATTGAAACACCCCTATCCCTTCACACGAATGTGCAAAACAGAGTGGTAGGTGAAAGGGGTGGGGCTAAGGGCTAGAAATGGAACTAGACCCTAGTCTGATCTAGTCTATTTAAGGACACTTAACCCAGAAAGCAAATTTCCTTATAGATAGGCTTTTTACAACTGGACTCAAATCTTGTTTTCTATTCTTCGTCATCTTTCAGTTCTTTTGGTGTGCTCATTCATCTTGTGTCCCAGTCAATTAATTGAAAGTATTTGTTATTAATTCCAGTGTGTTTATGTCCTTTTTGGATTCATCTGCTTAATTCAATCCATATTTGCTCATGTTTGCTTTTATTTTTTAATGGTCTGTTTTATAAAATCTAATCTGCAATCAAAATATTATCAATTTTTAAAGCACTTATTGTTTGACTGTGCACATATGCTAACAAAATGAAGTATTTCTGTTGTAGCCTTCACATGCAGACACTGTATATGAAATATCATGCAAAAAATGTTTTTTTCCATTGACAAACATTTATAAGGCAGCAATGTATTGCAACAAGATGATTTTAATAATAAACAATGATGGGCAACATATATATTTATTTATATAAATATTTATAAATTTATTTATTGTGATGACCCATTTAATTTTACTGTAAATATTCTTGATTATTTATTGTGATGACCCATTTAATTTTACTGTAAATATTCTTGATTACTGACACTGTTATGTTGAAAGTTCAATAATGAATTCAAAAGTAGTGTATTGTGCACTTATTTTAAAAGTACTGGCCAGTTTTTATGAGCACCTCATGCAAATATGGTGTTCTACAACAGCATTCTCTTTAAGCATTAACAATCAAACATCTTATACTTCTCAAATTAAACATTAATGTGATCAAATTAAACATAATACCAAAACTATCTGCCACTGCCACAACATTTAGTGATAATTAACTGATTATTATGTCAGTGGCGCTTAATTCCTGTCCTTGCACTTTACTGCTCCCTGATAACCAGCTCCATCTATGAGAGCTTCATTCATGCAGGGTCCCTACATAGTGTTCATTGCTCCCTATAAACTAAGAGCAGAATATATTTACTTCAACGCGCATGCTTATTTACAGATTTCCACAACATATTCACACAGAGATGACAAGTGTGACATAGCATATTACATCTGTAAACACAATTTAAAATCACATTTTGCATGCTAAAAATCAATTTGAATGAAACATATACTCTCCCCTCAAACTGGAATTGCTTCTGTGGAGTCCACTTTGCAGGGAACTTATGGTTGAATTAGAACAAATGTCTGAAGTGATAAGAGAAACATACAAAATGAGAAGTGCTGTGAAGCACGAGAACTGGAATTGAGAAACTCTTAATTAAGTGATACTTCAGACTCGAATTACTCTGTTGATAAGAAAGTTCAATTTTGCAGTGGTTACAAATAATTATTCAGTGAGTATTTCAGGCTTTAATGCACCATATAAGAATTACTTTTCTTTAATTTTTTTCAGTTTCAGTGCATGTGAGCACTTTCTCAATGTTATGCCCACCCCAAAAATGCTCTCAATGGTTGGGAGTGTGATGATGCTCATTCCAAACTAGTATTGATTAGCATCCTGTCTCCTGTTTTCAAACTTAATATGTCATATAGGTGGAAATTTTGTGGTCAAGAAAAAGAAACAATTTTGCATTTTATTTTTTTATTGTATTTGCTCAAGAATTTTTGGAAGGATTTGGAATAGTTTATTAAAAAACAGTCTGCCTTTTTTCTCCTTAAAAATGTTGTATATGTAATATGTAATAATTCTGACAGCTAGATTAACTGCACTTATTTCTATCATTGGTATAACATTACAGAAGCATAGTTTGACTGATCATACTGATCATTTGCATTGTTAAATTTGTATCTCATTATTAAGGCTAAATTGTAAATCAGTATACAGTAATACCATATTGAGTGTAAATGAGAGGTTTTATCTAATGGCTGCCAAAGATTTGGGTCAATAAAGCCTTTCTTACATCATATACACTTTCTTATCAAAGACTATTTCTCAATTCTAAGAACGCAGAGAATGGACTTTGCGTTACGGGTCTTGCCAGGTCAACTCGGAAGAGCAAACTTGGAAGAGAAAGGAGAACGTGTCCTGTGAGAAATGAGATGCTGCATTCTCCCTGATGGTCATGTGACATTCACACCTTTTAGCAGACAATTATTTAAACATTTATACAACTATTTTTCAATATACAGTTAGGTCCATAAATAATTGGACATCGACACAATCCTTACATTTTTGGCTCTATGCACCAACACAATTTATTTGAAATGAAACTAACAAGATGTTCCTTAACTGCAGACTGTCAGCTTTAATTTGAGGGTATTTACATCCAAATCAGGTGAATATTGTAGGAATTACAACAGTTTGCATATGTGCCTCCCACTTGTTAAGGGTCCAAAAGTAATTGGACAATTGGCTTCTAAGCTGTTCCATGGCCAGGTGTGTGTTATTCCCTCATTATCCCAATTACAATGAACAGATAAAAGGTCCAGAGTTCATTTCAAGTGTGCTATTTGCATTTGGAATCTGTTACTGTCAACACTCAAGATGAGATTTAAAGAGCTGTCACTATCAGTCAAGCAAGCTATCATTAGGCTGAAAAAACAGAACAAACCTATCAGAGAGATAGCAAACACATTTAGCGTGGCCAAAACAACTGTGTGTAACATTCTTAAAAAGAAGGAACGCACCAGTGAGCTCAGCAACACCGTAAGACCCGGAAGACCGCGGAAACAACTGTGGTCCACGACCAAAGAATTCTTTCCCTGGTGAAGAAAACACACTTCACAACAGTTGGACAGATCAAGAACACTCTCCAGGAGAGGAGGTAGGTGTATGTGTGTTAAAGTAAAAAAAATAAAGAGAAGACTATACCAGAGTGAATACAGAGGGTTCCCCAAAAGATATAAACCATTGGTGAACCTTCAAAACAGGAAGGCCAGATTCGAGTTCTAAAAAGCCTTCACAGTGCTGGAACAACATCCTATGGGCAGATGTGATCAAGATCAACTTGTACCAGAGTGATGGGAAGAAAAGAGTATGAGGAAGGAAAGGAACTGCTCATGATCCTAAGCAGTGAAGCATGGTGCCCAATGAACAAGCAGGGAATGAAGACAGTTGCTGTAGAGCACCAGGAATGAAACCCAGTGTCTGGTGATGTCTATGCGTTCCAGACTTCAGGCTGTAATTGACTGAGGAGTCAAGTATTAAAAAGTGAAAGTTTGATTTATAAATATTATTCAGTCCAATTACTTTTGGACCCTTAACAAGTGAGAGGCATATATGAAAACTGTTGTAATCGCTACAGCATACTTCTGATTTGGATGTAAATACCCCCAAATTGAAGCTGACAGTCTGAAGGTAAAGCTTATTTTCATGTTTCATTTCAAATCCATTATGCTGGTGTATACAGCCAAAAATGTTAGAATTGTGTCAATGTCTAAATATTTATGGACCTAACTGTACAAAGCATGCACAAAAACCTTACAAATATACTTGTTCTTTTTTCCATCTTATTTAGGGAAACTCCTTTGATAAATACGTTATATCTCTGATTTTTAATAATAAAACACTGTGGTTCCTACCTCCTTTATTTAGCTGCAATGACTTTTGGGACTTCTAGAGCCAGTTCGGTGCTCAAGTCTGCATCGGTGCATCCTCGATGTCAAGAACATCCGGGAACTTTCACGCGTCATCCTTCTTGCGGATTTGAGTTGGAACTGAACTTTGGCGACTGATGATGACGTTACACGAGGACACAAGGACGCAAGATTGCTGAAGAACACATATAAGGAAACATTTGGTTGGAAATACTCATTTGGTTACTCATTTTACTTACACTTTTTCAACCCTTTATCAAATTGTTTAAAAAAATGCATTTGATAGCTATGTAATGAGAAAAAAATTGTGGATTGTGAAAAAAAATGTGGTTTCAAACTTGTCAATTGCATCAACGTATTCCATTTCTGCAAATCTTACTCTTTACACCACTGCTGTTGTGGTGAAAGAAGTTCATGACTGTTTGTTGCTAGGCTGAGTCAATGCAAATAGCCTTTCCCAGCAGGGTGGGCTATCTGCGTTGAATAGGCACTACGTAACATATTTTAAACAAGCAACCTAGCTTTCCTTTGGCTCCAGAGTAATTAATCCCATGCTGTTCAAAACTCAGGTCAATGGCTGAGAAATGTCTGAAATGCCCAAAGCAAAGATAGCAGCAAGGGGAGCATGTGTCAACTGAGCAACAGCCTTTTGAGAATCTAACAAATGGCTTTCTCTAGGTGGTACAGTATAAGGATTTCCCAAATAAGATACAAGAGCTTGGAACAAATTATTTGTTCATGTAAAAGCTAGTTCTTTTGTAGCATGTGCTCTGTGGGTATACCTGTAATCTGCTAATGTCAGTTTCTAAACAAAATCCATGTGATAAAGGGAATTCCCTATTTTACAGTTCCACAGACAATAACAAAATTCATTTGTTTACAATTCCTGTCGCTTCCCATAAATGTTGTGTCCCAGTTACAGTACCTTTATCGAGGGAAAAGTGCATACTCTGAAATGTCAAATGTGTATGTATAGCTGTCTACCTCAGGCAATGATATGCAGGCCCTGAAGGATTGGCCCAATATGCATACAGCTTATGCATTGGATCCATATCAAGCAGTCTTGTCTCATTCCATCACAGAGAGGTTAGTTATTATATTCTTTTTCCTGCCAGGCTGTATGGCTTTGCCAGAGCCTGGAAAACAATTGTAGGGAAATGTCTGCAGAGATGTGTGGAAAGGTGGGCTGACGTCTGACAGCCATGCTCAAAGATGAGAGTCTTTAATGCATGGCTCAGGGGACATGCCATACCAGGGTAGGAGAGGCAGTGAGCGCTGATGTTGTTTCATGTGTTTTTGACCTGTTGAAGTGTTTACTTGCAGATGGCCAATCCACAGTGCATGACAGAGGGGTGCTGTTGACTGTCGTTTCCTTTCGTTTGGAATAAAAAAATCTGTGGTATGCCTCGGTATTCAGTTGCACATTTCAATCATACAAAGAGCAATTGGATAACTAATTGGGGCATGACTGAAACTGCACATGGACATGTTGCCTGACAAAATCAACATTGTTCAAGAAGTTGTAATTTACCACAGAAGCACAGAATCAAAGAGGTCTCCTATATGTTTGTATTCTTCAGGAGTGATTTACATGCTGATAGAAGATGCCAATTGTAATACAACCACCACTACTACTACTACTACTACTAATAATAATAATGATAATAATAATAATAATAATAATAATAATAATAATAATAACAATAATAATAATAATAATTATTATTATTATTATTATTATTATTAACATAATAACATTTTTATTAAAGATGAAGTGTGCATTTTTATGCAAAATACACTCATCTGCCACTTTATTAAGTACACCTTATTAGTATCGGGTTGTACCCCCTTTTGCCTTCAGAACTTCCTTAATCTTTCATGGCATAAATTCAACAAGGTACTGGAAATATTCCTCAGAGACTTTGGTCTATATTGACATTATAGCATCACGCAGTTGCTGCAGATTTGTTGGCTTCACATCCATGATGCAAATCTCCTGATCCACAACATCCCAAAGGTGCTTCATTGGATTTGGATCTGATGACTGTGGAGGCCATTTGAATACAGTAAACTCATTATCATGTTCAAGAAACCAGTCCTGCTGAAAGTAACCATCAGAAGATGGTCATAAAGGGATGAACATGGTCAGCAACAATACTCAGGAAGGCTGTGGGGTTGACACGATGCTCAATTGGCACTAATAGGCCCAAAGTGTGCCAAAAAAATATCCCTCACACCTTTACATCACCACCTACAGCATTAATACAAGGTAGGATGGATCCATGCATTCATGTTGTTGACGCCAAATACTGCCCCTACCATCCGAATGTTGCAGCAGAAATCGAGACTCATCAGACCAGGCAAAGTTTTTCCAGTCTTCTGTTGTCCAAATTTGGTGAGCTTGTGCAAATTGTAGCAACTGTTTCCTTTCCTTAGCTGACAGAAGTGGCAACCAGTGTGGTCTTTTGCTGTTGTAGCCCATTCACCTCAAGGTTCAACGTGTTTTGCATTCAGAGATGCTCTTCTGCATATCTCGGTTATTTGAGTTACTGTTGCTTTTCTATCAGCTCGAACAAGTCTGGCCATTTTCCTTTGACTTCTGGCATCAACAAGGCATTTGCGCCCACAGAATTGCCACTTACTGAAAATGTTCTATTTTTCTGACCATTCTCTGTAAACCCTAGAGATGGTTGTGCGTGAAAATCCCAGTAGATCAGTAGTTTCTAAAATACCAGCAACAACCATGCAACGTTCAAAGTCACTTAAATCATCTTTATTCCTCATTCTGATGCTTGGTTTGAACTGCAGCAGATTGTCTTGACCATGTCTACATGTCTAAATGCACTGAGTTGCTGCCATGTGATTGGCTCATTAGAAATTAGCATTAACGAGCAGTTGGACAGGTGTACCTAATAAAGTGGCCGGTAAGTGTAATTGTATCTATAAAACAAAAAACAACAGTAACCCACTCGTTTACTTCTTAAAAGGTCTGTAGTTCCAATACATTACTTTCTTGGTCCAACATGTCTTCCTCTCTTACTTTATATACAATGTCTTAAAAATGAGAAACATTTTTTTGTCTTTGATCGTTATGATCTTTTTTCTGCAATTGTGACTTTAGTAATTACTCACAGTGCTTAGAACATTTGGAAACGCATGATCCTTAAATATATATATGTTGTAATAAAACAAATAATAAAAAGCAGCATGTTATATATGCAAGTCTGTTAGAAATGCTTAAGAACACAGCAGGAGTCATTGGATAAAGTGTGACAAGTATAGTGAGGTAGATTCTTTGTCTGGTGTGTTTAATACTGTACATATGTCAGAGCTTTCACCCTGCTGGGGGAAAAAAAAGTCTTCTCAAGTGGCTGCTTGAGCATTCCACTTTGCGTTTCCTATTGGAGGAATTGTGCATACGGCTGATGGGAAATGATGTGTGCTCTGCAGAGAAACAGAAACTTCTCTCACTGCCTGCTATCCATCACAAGTGTCACACTCAATGCTAACTTTTTTTTCAGTCTGCCTGTCTCCAGTGAGTTTATTTTCTGCACACTTTGAGCTGCTCTTTTCATTTGCCTAGCGTTTAGCTCAACCTTACTGTGTTAATGGACCAAGAAGGCATAATAATAATAATCATAATAATAATAATAATAAAATTAACCACAGCAGTTGAAAGCAGCCATTTGTTTAAAATAAAATAATTGTTAGAACATATCCACTGTCTTTGCCCTTTTTTATAGTCTTCTATGCAGAATAGAAATGTCACTGAACCTGTGTGATGCATTACACCAGTTGATCATTATTCTGGATTCAGTAATATGCCAACAATGTTTGTGACATGATGTTTTATGGTGTAGCAATTTCATATGAAATGTTGTATAATTTGAAAAGTACCATAACAAGCTAATCCCCCCCCCCCC
>CAIGQZ010032437.1:1555980-1567391 GCA_903798205.1 Danio tinwini | reverse complement strand
GTAGAAACTACAGTGCATGCACTATGCGTGCAACATAATAGCAGTAAACAATAAAGCTCATGCTGTGAATTAATTCTCTTTAAAATCTATAAAATAACACAAATTTTAAGACAATCTTAAAATTAGTGGTGGGCCTTTATCAGCGTTAACGTGCTGCGTTAACGTGAGATATCGCCGTTAATCTATTCTTAAAGTTGGGTTGGAAGCTGGGTCTATTCTACGCAAGCTATGCTGACGTTCACCTTGATATTTTAGCGCGGATGTATACCTGGCCTTATTG
The DNA here is from genome assembly GCA_903798205.1 of Danio tinwini. Taxonomy (NCBI): domain Eukaryota; kingdom Metazoa; phylum Chordata; class Actinopteri; order Cypriniformes; family Danionidae; genus Danio; species Danio tinwini. The sequence goes on along the minus strand of CAIGQZ010032437.1, from coordinate 1,567,111 downwards.
CACTGTAGGTGGCGAGAACGAGTCTTCGAACCTGTGTGTATTCCTACTGTGAAATTACCACATCAAACGTGATGTGCTAACATGGATGCAGTTCACTAGTGTGAATCTGATTAATGTTCGCTATACATCTAACTACCAGGCACTTGTACAGTTTATGCGTTTAAGAAAAACATATACAATACAATACAACACTTTTTAATATAAATGATGGTGAATGAAAGTCAAACCGGTGAGCCGTCTGACAAAAAAGTGCCCTTCTAAATCAAATCAGGAGGATGACCTTCTGGATCTTTCATTTACTTCAAAGACACTACTGACTACGCTTACATGGACATCAGTAACAGTTATTTGCCTTAATAGACAATTATATAATTAAGATGTTTAAGTGAAGTGCTTTCATGTAAGAGTTTCCTGTATTTTTGAGTGACTTTAACTGACGTTCGGTAGTTTCACCTTCACTCATGAACATTTCATTCATGCCCCCGTGACAAACTGGGGTATTAGACGCAAATAAGGAATAGGACTGGTGAGAGTGTTATGAAATTTAGTAACGCATGCCAAATGGAAAGAAAAAACATCTGCATTTCACAATGTGTGTGTGTGTGTGTGTGCGGTCCTTTACTGACAGCCGCATGTGTGGATCTTGGCAGAAAATATGGCGAAATGTCCTTCATGACAGTAATAATTTGATTGTGGTGTTTACTTCAATAATGCCACTAATATATGCATACTCTACGTCTTAATTCCATTTCTGTTTAGTTCAGTTATGACTTTCAAGGAATTAAGGTCATCAAAAATTCCTGTTTGGAGCTTATGTAGGCCTACAGTTTAAAATTCATTTTTAACTGAATAAACAGTTAGTAAACACAAGTACATCTTATTGAACATAATTTATTTTTATCACCAATGATCATAGTAGAACAGTTTCTCAAGCACTTTGTGATGCATTTTGTGAAACTGGAGATGAGCCCCTGGTCTAATGCGCCCACCTGTCTTGAGAAATCCATTCTCAACGACTTACTTTAAGTCATTATTTGTGTAGCCTTCGGCAGAATTCAAATGAGCCATTTTAATCTAGATTAATTCAGATTTTTTTGGATGTTTGTCACACTTTAATGTTGCAGATCATCTATACATTTTTTTTTATAAATTCCATATATTACAGCAAGTCTTCCAGATCCTGAAGCAACAAAACAGCCCCAGACCATCACACTACCACTAGTACATTTTACTGTTGGATTGATATTCTTTTCTGAAAGGCAGTGTTATTATTACACCACAGATAATGGAACACACACCTTTAAAAAGTTCAACTTTTGTCTCACCAGTCCACAGAGTATTTAATCAAATATCTTGGGTATCATCAATATGATTTATGGAAAAAAATAATTGACACAAGCCTTTTTTTTGCTCAGCAGTGGTTTTCATCTCAGCAGTGGTTTTCACCTTTTTTTCTAATGATGAAGTTATGAACACCCACCCCAACTCACTTTAATTAAACACATTTTTTTAAGCCTATGTTTTGGATTTTGTTTTCCCTTAAAAATAAAGTCATTTCAAGACTGCATGATGTGTTTTTATTTTGTTATCTTTGACTAATATTTAAATTTGTTTGATTATTTGAAACATTAAACATGCAAAAAATAAGAAATCAGTAAGGGTGCAAACATCTTTATATTGTATAGCATTGAGTTTTTGTTGTTGTTGTTTTTTAGCATTGTGTATTTGTGTCAGTCCCTGTGCTCTGTGTTCCACACCCTTTTTTAGATGTCATGGTTTCCCTAGTTTGTCTCCTTTGTGATTAGTTGTTCTATCAATTGTTCTGTCCTCCTTTTTGTTTTGTTTGCTTATAAGCCTATTGTCGCATCTGTGTATAAAACCCCTCCTTTTCAGTCTGAGTTTGTCAGCTGATAAATGTTCATGTCCTAATTTATTTTGTACAACCACACTAAATATACGCAAATGAGTCGCAAAATTGCTCACAACAACACAGTAGCTTGTGTTTTTAACAGAACCTTTAGATAGTTAGCACATTAAACTATAGTTGCCTAAGTTCATGGTTGCCATTTCACTTTTATAAGTAATTTTCTAAATGTTATTCATGTTTAATTTCTCAATGACATGCAAGCAAAAAATGAAATAAAATATTTCAAGAAAAAAGGAATTGATTTACTTCCTGTGACATGAGGCCTTCAACTTTCTACCCCTAATTCCAGGATGCAAAATGCAAAACCCCTCCCAAAAAAAGACAACTTTCATGTTACTAAAAAATTTTTTGTTCACAAATGTATACCAAAATAGACATGAAGGTCACTAAATTTATCCAAATAAAATAAATCTTTCAAGAGATCTATAGTTTTTGTCTACTTTGTCAAAAGTTCAAGCGGCAACTATAGCTGCCGGTGGGCAAATACCTTGTAAGTACATAAATCATGGGAAATTAAATGTGGTAATAAGTTAATAAATCAAGGTTATTGGTCTTGTTTAATGATTCTTGCTTTCATAATACCCCATCTAAACAACCATTTAACTGATATGTTTACTTCAAAGTAAGTACACATTTTGATATACAGCAAACTTCTCCTACTAGTTCCACTCCTACAAAGAATTAAAATTACACTGGTGCAGAGTTAAAGTGCTGAGAGAATAATGAACTCCTGCTGTTAAAAAGAAGAATTGCTGAAGAAAAACACAAATCTACAACCAAATTCAGTCACAACCTTAGGCCCTGCTGTCCACAAAAACATGGGTTTTGTCTAAATTGCAGCTTTTTCCAACACAAAAACTAAAACCCATTTGTTTAAACACTTGTAAGGGTGAAGATCTTCAAAAGCACCTTGGTCTGTGTTTTTTTGTTTTTTGTTTTTTTTTTAGAAAATTGAGAAAAAACATTTTTGTTTACAAAAATACCTGTGTACATGTAGACATGGCCTAAAGAACTGAAAACTCAATAAATCTCATAGAATCTTAGCTCATTAGGAATATTAAACAACTCTACAAACTTAATCAGCAGCTTTACTTATTACTAAGCTGTTTGACTATTTCTGTCAGATGTCTACAAAAGTTTGTAGTGAGATTTACTGAAAAAAAAATTATCTTTTGGCACAGTAGTCTGTTGGGGAAACTAATTTGTGTTTCATCACTTTAAGACAAAGCACTTCGTGCTTTCATGTTCATGAAATTATATGACAGATAATTTTTGGGGGGTTCATATCAAATGGTTTCCTAATTTTAATCATAATAAATGTGTTTTTGAATATGAATTGATTTTTTGAAAGCAGTTGCTTTGAGTTAGAATGCCAAATGTTCTCATCCTATTCAAATTTTACATTGAAGAGTTCTTACTACATATTTGCCCACCAAAACTATAGTTGATGCATAATCAAATACAATTTTCTTGAAAAATATAAAAAACCTGGAGAAAATAAATGCAAAGCATGTTCATATAGGACATTATTAACAGGGCTACATGCATGGAAGCATTTTTAAATATTTGGGCACAAATTAGTTAAGAATGCTGACTGCATTGGTAAGTATTGATATACTGCTGTGCCAATTTTGCTGCCTTAAATCCTGGCATTTGCTCTTATTCCTTTACACACACATGCACTTCATGTGGTAGGACAAAAAGTAACTGCTCCAAGACAATCCCATCATTTACCTCTTTTGAATTAATGTTAGGTCTCACCCAACGCCGGTAAAGGTTTCACAGTCAATTATAAGTCTCAACCAGTGACTCTCCTGTTGGAGTAGACAGAGTCAGGGAACTACTGATGGTAGGTTTCTGGTGAGATTTTGAAATTTGCTAACAATGCCTCCTTCAGATCCTCATAAACCTCAGCCTGGTCCTTTTCCACGGCTAAATATGTGTCTAAATAGTGTCTGCCCAGTCAATAGTGGTATCAAGCGGAACCTCCACTCTGCCTTTGACCACCACCAGGTTTTGGCTAGTCACTCGAACCAACAAAAGAGGTTCTCTATGTCCACCCCCTGCTGGAAGACTGGCAACTTCGGCTCTGTTTGCACCATCAGCTGGCTGCTATACTGTATCTAAGGTCAGTAGGCGAGTTTCTGTCTCTATGGTAAGATGGGCGTCATTGCAATGTTGAAGTTGGCAACACCAATCATGGACTTTCAGTGTCACTCGAACCCTCAACTGGCTGGACAGCAGCAGAATTTCTGACTTGCAGTGATGTGGACTTGGGTCAAATGGACCTCTAACTCTGGCTCTGTAAACTCAGTAGTCACATGGCCACATCCTCCTTGGCAAGAGCTACAGTCTGTGTATGAAGCCCCACTCTAGACTTCCTGCCGCTCGTAGACATTTTTCAAGTTGCCATCCCCCTTTTGACACTGATGCTTCTGACTTTTCAAACATAAACAATCTGTAGCATAAATTTTGCACAGAGCATGTCTCAATAATAAAAAAAGGATTGGTTTGAAGTTGTTGCACATATTGCGTCATCAGAGTTGACACTTCTATTGGTTCTTGGATTGACGCTTGTTCCAGCTGTTGTCACACTGCAGAAAAGTATCTGAAATCTTCCCACACTGCCAGAACTTTATCAGAGTGAAAATCGGATGACAATGGCCATTAAGCAGCTGTTGGTGAACATGTGCTGAAACCTTTTGCTACTGATTTCTCTCCTACCCTCATTTGATCTCCAGTTGCTTACCACTACAAGTACACATAAACCAGGCAATCAACCTAATTTATTGCAACTGGATCTCTGATAATATATTTCAATAAAGTTTAAACATCTCAAACTATTTTTTTATCAATTGCGTGTTCATTTTAATTTTTTGCATACCACCTAGTCCTCTGTCAGCCACATTTCAATATAATCTACACTCAATTTTGGCACCCCTTTTTTCAGTTGTATCATCTTCTCTTCCCTCACTTGCCTAGTTCTCCCAGATGCAAATAGTTCTACATTCAAAACTCTTGTGTAGACAAGATCTGTTCTCTCATCACCTGTCTTTGGGATGTTCTTTATGAACACCAGACCAGGTGCAGATGCAAAAATCCAGATAACCTGATCAGGTTTCAGTCTTTTGCTGCATCTTTATTCTATTCCTGCCTAAACCAATTACTATTGCAACAAAATAAACAGCACTTTAGACACCTGCAGCCTCTTCAGGACATTTGATTCACTCCTTTGTTTTCCACCTCCACCTCCCACCACCTCCTTATCAGCTGATGATTTAGCTATTTTTTTTCTCATGCCTAACATGTTGAAAGCCATCAGTGATCAATTCTTTGTTTTGCACATTCGACAACCAAAATCCATCATACAGCAGAGAAAACATTTTCATCCTTCTCCCCCTTACAGAGGCAGACGTTTCCCCTTGCTTCTCCTCTCAGATAGGCCTTCAACAAACTACCCAGACCCGATTTCCTCTCACATTCTACTGGACATGATTCCACAGATTTTACCAGCGGTCTTTCACATCACCAATACATCTCTGTATTGGCATTTTCCACCATGTTCAAGAAGGCTTATGTAACCTAAAGAAAACTTTGTTGAACACCTCACTAATAGAAAACTACAGAACAGTCTTACTTCTATTTATAGACAATACAGTGCAAAGAGTGGCCTTCAACCAGGTTTCATATTTGTTTTTACAACACAACCTGCTGGATGCTAATTGGTCAGGCTTTAAAAAGTGGCAATTCCATTGCGACTGCATTACTATCAGTAATTACTATCGGCAGATGTGCAACAACTTGATTGATAAGGATGATATGTAACTTTAATGATAAAAACACGAAACAAAAGTGACCAATCACAGAGCTTGCGCTACGCATCGCTGCAATGTGTAGTAAAATTTTTTAAGAGTTGCGCCTCGGCATCAGCTATGGTGAGGGGAATGCAGCCATGCATGTTCTCCCCATGTTTGCGTGGGTTTCCCCCGATGCTCAGGTTTCCCCTTTTTGGTCCATATTCACATGATAGCATCATACAGTTGCTGCAGATTTGTCGGCTGCACATCCATGATGCGATTCTCCCAATTCCACCACATCCCAAAGGTGCTCTATAGGATTGAAATCTGGTGACTGTGGAGGTCATTTGAGTATAGTAAACTCATTGTCATGTTCAAGAAACCAGTCTGAGAGTCGAAGCAGCCATAAGAAGATGAGGATGGACATGGTCAGCAACAATACTCAGGTAGGCTGTGACATTGACAATGCTCAATTGGTACTAATGGGCCCAAAGTGTGCCAAGAAAATATCCCCCACATCATTACACCACCACCTCAAGCCTGAACCCTTGATACAAGGCAGGATGGATCCATGCTTTCATGTTGTCTACGCCAAGTTCTGAGCCTACCATCTAAATGTTGCTGCGGAAATCGAGACTCATCAGACCAGGCAATGTTTTTCCAATTTTGTATTGTCCAATTTTGGTGATCCTGTGTGAATTGTAGCCTCAGTTTCCTGTTCTTAGCTGACAGGAGTGGCACCCAGAGTGGTCTTCTGCTGCTATAGCCCATCCGCCAGAAGGTTCGACAGGTTTTGCATTCAGAGATGCTCTTCTGCATATCTCTGTTATTTGAGTTACTGTTGCTTTTCTATCAGCTTGAACCAGTCTGGCCATTCTCCTCTGACTTCTGGCATCAACAAGGAATGTGTGCCCCCAAAACTGCTGCTCACTGGTTATTTTCACTTTTTCAGACCATTCTCCGTAAACCTCAATGCCAGTTGTGCATGAAAATCCCAGTAGATCAGCAGTTTCTGAAATACTCAGACCAGCCCGTCTGGCACTAACAACCATGCCATGTTTAAAGTCACTTACTGTAAATGACATTTCTTCCCCATTCTAATGCTCAATTTGAACTGCAGCAGATTGTCTATCTATCTACTAGATTGTCTAGTTCTGTAGAACTATCTGAGAGAATATAATGGAAAGACAACTAAATGACCATATGAACACAGTGTTTGCATAGCTATTAAGATTCACTGACAAGATTTAGCTCTCATACCTTTCGCTATTGATTTTATGCCCAACATCGCTAATACTCACAGATTCACTGAGCAGTTTGTGTCAACCCTATAGTACAGAATACTTAGTGCTCTAGACAAGAGATTCCAAAGAGAGGGTAAACACCATCCAGGGGCATAGGTCTACTTATTTATTTACCAAACCCCAGTATTATGGTATTTTACAGTATATTCTTATAAAATGCATATTTTAAGTATTACATTTATATGCAAGCATTGCATATACACCAGTCATGCTGTGTACTGGGGATTGTCATGAAAACAGATACAGTAGCTGAACAGAAGGTATATTGCGTCACAACTTGCCTGGAATGATTATTTCAGTTCACAGGTGTATGGTTTTAATGCACTTTTAACCTTATGCTTTCTTGCAGAGGAAGAGTGTCACGGTTTGTGGTGGGGAAAAGCAGCGAGGACTCAATTGCAGAAACAATATGGGTTTATTAATAATACAAATAAAATAAAAGGCAAAATAAACTACCCTGAGGGGGAAAACACAAACAAAACAAATAAACAAACAAAACAAACTAGACTGGGCAGGCTGGCAGGGATCAGGACTGGAACGCATCAGGACAAGGCAACATACGATGGGACATGGAGAGAAACGATGACGAACTGGCACAGGACAGCAGACATGAGGAGAATATAAGTAAATTAACACATAAACAGGTGAACCTATTAAACTAATAACGGGTTAACAAGGAGGGTGGGACTAGACAATAGACGGGAGAGCACATGACAAAAAGAGACAACACAAGCCATGTGCTCACATAAAACGGGACAAGAACACGCAGCCAATGAGAGAACTCATTAACCGCACATCACAATAAAGGACAAGACTGAAGCACGCAGCCACAAAGTACACACAGAGCCACATGCTTCGACAGAACAAAACAAACATGAGTACAAGAGCGCGCGCGTCCCAAGCATGCACAGACCATGAGTGCCCGCATCAAGTGGGAACGCATACGGTGCGCACACAGAGACACACACATTGACAGAAAACAAGTGCTAGACCTGAGAAAACTCGAGCCGAGCACAACAACACAATACAGAGCTAATGTCTGGACTCTGCCACCAAAACAAGAATTTACAAGACCAGAGTGGCAGAACCCTGACAAAGAGTGGGTAGAGGGTCCTATTATTGTGATTGCTATGGTTAATAATAATGTGACTGTAAGCAAACTAAGGTATAACAAAAGGTATATTTTTCAGAGATTTTCTCAGATCTTACTCTCAACATAAAATGAGTTTGAAATCACTGGGGAAAAACCCAATTAATAACTGAACATGCAGTAGTTCCTTCTTTATTACTCTTTATTACTCTACTGCATTGAGTAATTCAAAAACATTAACCCCTCAAATGCCAAATTAAAGCAAACTAAAATTGACTACCATATACAATTACACTCTGCAGGACTGAAATAATATACAAAAGAGAGATATTGACTAAGAGAATGTGATTTAGATTAATCTATATATTCATTTTTCAAACTCATCTTCATATCAGACTCATCTTAATAAAGCATTAGCTTGTAGGTCCGCTAAGGACATTTAAGGGGATTTTCCAACACAGGCTCATTGTGTAAAAGTTCCGCCGTATTTCTGGAGAGTGCAAATTATGTAGCCAGAGCTCCATATGCCTGCATTTTTATCTTTAAAATGAATGATACGAGGCTGTATGACACTGCCGACAGCTTCTGTTCCATTTCACACTACCATTTCATTTCACGCTTATCTCGGTGTGGACAGCTTTTTGATGTTACCAGTTTGCCCAGTAGCTCGCCACATATGTTGGCGATGTAGAGAGGATTTAACTGCGATGACGGGATTCTAGTCTGGAAAAGAATGTTTCCAGAAAGCAGGTAAAACAAAAACAAAAGACAAAAAATAAAATAAACAAGTAAATAACAGGGTGAGAATGTGGTAAGATCTGAAAAAGTGATAAAATCAGCCAGCTTTTGCTTTTGTGGATGGCTTTTGAAAACACTTTTGGTTGAGTAGGGAAGCCAGTGGGTGGGATTTTCGGCCGATTAGTCAGTCAGTCAGTCAGTCAGTTGACATCAGCCTCTGGTGGATTTATGTGAACAGCAGGTGTGGATGGCGAGAGAAATTTGAGATCTGAAAAAGTGTACACAGCAGCCTCTGGTGGATTTGCAAAAACAAAAACTGCAAAAAAATAATAAAAATGTCACGCTGTCCAGAAATGTTTACAGGTGTACTTATCAACATTGAGCCTTAGGATTTTACAGATTACAGTATTTTGTCTACATATAAAATCCTTTACAAAAGACACATAAGGCGGCGATCACATAGAACACGATTTTTGCATGCTGCTTATGTGCCCTGCGCTCCTCACGTTTTAACTGTCTGCTGCGCCTCGTGATTTTGGCATTGCGCGATGTGCGCTTGCAGTTGAAAAAAGTCAACTCTGAGCGGAAAATGTCCGTTACGTCAGTCGCGTCTTTTTTCTTCTCCAATCAAATGAAATAGGGGCGAAGTTTCTGTTGAGGTGACAGCAGTGTTTGTGTCACACAAACAACTACGGAGACTTTTGAAGATGGAGGAGAGACTTGTGGTTTCTGTTTTGAGAGCTGTATGAATCACAATTCTTGGATATCACAATATTATTACATTTTAAAATTATATTAATATCAACAGCAAAACTCGCACACAATACGCAGCTGATTCAGTTGTTGCCTAACGACATAAAAAGCGCACTGCACTTTTTCAACAAACGTCTCGGTCACATTCTTATGGTAGAACAATGAAATGAGAACTTGAAATCAGCACTACAAACACTTTAATAATAATACAAATTTACTGAGTAACATTCATTCATTTTCCTTCAGCTTAGCCCCTTATTTATCAGGACATGCCACAGAAGAATGGACCGCCAACTATTCCGGCATACGAAACCGACAAAAACAGAACAACAGTATTTTAATAAGCAACATAGATGTGCCAAGTAAATCGTTGATAATGCTGCATTTTGATATAGCATTTATTTAACATAAATGTATAATACTCCACATTAATCTTAAATCTTTTGTCACTAGGGAAAAAAATGCAGTTTGACACCCTACAAAGCTTACTACATTCTAGGTTTAACTGCTTCAGAGACATACATTTGAGATGTAGATTCAGTATTCACTAATAAGTGCATGCGAGAGTTAAATATACTGTGTAGCCCCCTGAATTATTAGCCCCTGTTTTTTTTTTTTCCAGAATTTCTGTTTAACAGAGAGAAGATTTTTTTCAGGGCGACTCAGTGGCGCTGTAGCTAGTGCTGTCGCCTCACAGCAAGAAGGTCGCTGGTTCGAGCCTCGGGTGGGTCAGTTGGCATTTCTGTGTGGAGTTTGCATGTTCTCCCTGCGTTCGTGTGGGTTTCCTCCGGGTGCTCTCGTTTCCCCCCACAGTCCAAAGACATGCGGTACAGGTAAATTGGGTAGGCTAAATTGTCTGTAGTGTATGAGTGTGATTGAGTGTGTATGGATGTTTCCCAGAGATGGGTTGCAGCTGGAAGGGCATTTGCTGCATAAAACAAATGCTGGATAAGTTGGCGGTTCATTCCGCTGTGGCGACCCCAGATTAATAAGGGGACTAAGCCAAAAAGAAAATGAGTGAATGAATGAATGAAAGATTTTTTTTCAACACATTTCTAAACATGATAGTTTTAATAACTCATTTCTAATAACTAATTTATTTTATCTTTGTCATGATGACAGTAAATAATATTTGACTAGATATTTTTTCAAGACACTTCTATACAGCTTAAAGTAACATTTAAAGGCTTAACAAGGTTAATTAGTTTAACTAGGCAGGTTAGGGTAGTTAGGCAAGATATTGTATAATGATGGTTTGTTCTGTAGACTATCGGGGGAAAAATGCTTAAAGAGGCTAATAATTTTGACCTTAAAATGGTTTTTAAAAATTTAAAAACTGATTTTATTCTAGAAATAAAACAAATAAGACTTTTTCCAGATAACAACATATTATCAGACATACTGTGAAAATGTCCTTGCTCTTTTAAACAATTTGGGAAATATATAAATTAATATATATTAATATATAAAATAAAAAAATTCAAAGGGGGGCTAATAATTCTGATTTCAACTGTATTAATAT
>CAIGQZ010032437.1:1524071-1536347 GCA_903798205.1 Danio tinwini | reverse complement strand
TCTATCTATCTATCTATCTATCTATCTATCTATCTATCTATCTATCTATCTATCTATCTATCTATCTATGTGTTATAACAATTCTTTAGAGTTGTCAAAGATTTAATAGAAGATGTTATTCAGAAACTATTTTTGTTATTGTGGTTGAAAGTCTCTTCACATCCTGAAAGCAATTATTAAATTAAGTGGTTCAAGTGTATATGTGCATTTTAATATCCTGTGGAAGGTGTGGGACCATTAAAAAAGTTGGTCCAAACATTACGATAGGCTGTCTTAAAATACAGTGGGAGAAATAAGTATTCAACATGTCATTAATTTTCTCAGACATCATATTTCCAAAGGTGCTGTTGACTTGAAATTTTCACCAGATGTTGATAACAACCAAAGAAATACATATATGAAAAGAAAACCAATCAAATTAATTAGGTAATTAAGTTATGTGTACTAAAATGAAGTGACAGAGGGAAAAAATATTGAACACGTGAATAAAGGGAGGTGTAAAAAGGCAGTGAAAGCTCAGACAGTAGCTAAACTCTCTCAGTAGTTATTCTGCCCTTCATCAGTGTAAATTAATATTAGCTGTCTCAGTTCAATATCTACATTACCATGATGATAAAGATAAAGCCAGAGTGGACATTTTAGCAAGACAATAATTAAAACACAGCCAAGGAGACTCTCAAATTGTTTCAGAAAAAGAAAATCAAGCTCTAGAATGGCCCAGCCAATCACCTGACTTGAATCCAATAGAAAGCACAAAATAATGAGCAGTTTGGATAGATGAAACCCACAGAACCAGAAACAATTTTTTTTAGTTTGAGTTTTTAGCAAAATCTGGTTACATCCCATGTCAACAGCTCCTTTGGAATTATTATTGCCAGGAAAAAATTACCTGTTGAACACTTTTTGCCCAGAAAAAAAAAGGAAAATTTTTGACTATTTTAAAGTTTAGGCCTTTTTAGTAATGGCAGCTTTAAACCACCTCTAATATGGAGAATGAAGTCACATGCATTGCTCAGTTGTGATTTTTTTCACAGACTTCAGCAGCGTGTAAAAGTCCTGATTGTTCTGTGGGTTTTGTCTATCCAAACTGATCTTTATTTTGTATTTTCTATTGGATTTAAGTCAGGTGTTTGGCCGGGCCATACTACAGCTTAATTTTCTTTTTCTGAAACAATTTGATTCCTTGGCTGTGTTTTGATTATTGTCTTGCTAAAATTAAATGTCCACTCTGGCTTCATATTTATCATCCTGGTAATGTAGATGTAGGACTGAAGCAGCTAGTATTCATTTACACTGACGAAGGGCAGAAGGTTGCTGAATAACTGCTGAGAGATTTCAGCTGCTGTCTGGGATTTTTACACCTCCCTTTTTTCATGTGTTCAATACTTTTTTTTCGTCTGTCATTTTATTTTATTGCACATAACTTAATTTGTAAACTAATTAGATTTGTTTCTTTGGTTGTTACCAACATGTGCTGAATACTTATTTTCCCCCACTGTATGAACTGCATACCTCTGCACACCCTGTTTGCAGAGAAAGGATTACGACATGGATGCTTTTATGGACCCAGTTCAGACAAAGAATGCCAGGCAAACATCAACAACTTAACTTATTTTTTTTTAAAGTCCGGTATTGTAAGTACACACTGTATTATAAAGTTTTCCTCTCTAGGAATGTTATGTGATGTACTGTAGTGATGTTTTCTAGTTTGCATTCATTCATTCAGGAGACATGGCTTTTTTGTAAATGAGACCAACAGTATACGTGGGACATGAGCATTCAGTGCTATCAAGCTAACATTAGCCTTTTTTTTAAGATCTCTTATTGCATCTTTAGGTAAAGTCATACTGTATATGTGCACAATATGTTCAGTTCATCAAATAATTAATGTATATGTTAGTGCATTGATTTATGTTACACTGCATGCATAATTGTTAATAAATTGGTACTTTACTTGAAAGGCTGTTTATAAGAGCATAAACCACTATTATCATGAAATGGCACATCATGAATATGAATGAGATTTTATGCATGCTTATGATAACTGTCATTAAGTGTCATTCACTCATTTGTCAATGTTAAATGCAAAGATGATATTGTTTTAGACGTCTTTGTTATGAAAATGTGACATACACAAATACATCATAACCTGTCTTTGTTATGACAGCTTGACATTACAGAGACTGATTGATTTTAATACAGTAACACCTATCCGTCTCTTTTAAGCCATCTGAAATTGTCTATTATCCGACTTTCTGTTGAAAGAAACTTTGAGTCAAAAACTTACATACAACACCTTTAAGTTACATTGCATCTACATGCCAACTAACTCTCATTAGATTATAAGTAGACTGTTAAGTTGGGGTTTGGGTTAGGGTTAGTGTAAGTTGACATGTACTTGCAAAGTTTCTTATAGTCAGTTAAATGTCTATTGAAAGAGCAGTATCAACAGATATTAAACAGGCAGTCTACTTATACTCATATGGACCATCAAAATAAAGTGTTACCGTTAATTTTAAGTCTTTTTTACTCAAACAGAAAGGTCATTCTTGCTCATTGTTAGCATCAGCTCAAACTTTCAAAAATGATTCCCTCACCCCTGTTGTTTCAATTTAACTGGTGCTGGTACCACTTCAGCTACTCTCAACCTCTTCAACCTCTTATCTCTTCAACTTGTGATTATTATAAAAGTAAATATATGTTATGTTTTAAAATTATTTACCTTAGCACAGTCTCTGAGAACCTGACATAATGGTTTGTACTTAAAATACTGTACTTAAAAAGAAAATAAAAAAATGTGGCACTGAACATTAAAGAGTTTGTGTAATTTTTGATTTAATACCTAGTTATTCACCATGTTAAAATTTTTGTTCTCAAGCCTTTTTAGTTTATAAAGTATTTTTAGTACATTGCTGACTTCTTGAGATCAATATCTTTGTGTGATATTGAGTTAAAATGTCATTTTACCTGATAAACAAAAGCTTAAATAATTACTCAAATCTCAATATAAGTAGTTTTTTTTTTACTTACAGATGCTCTTATAAATTATGCATCACTTAGGGGTATTTATATACAAAAATTTTAGAACAGTGAAAAAAAAAAGAACAGTATGAAAAACGCAAATAAAAAAGAATGTAGAAGTTTGTAAATTTACTTTGACTCGTACTTTATTGCAGACAATACAACAAACAGTATTTAATGTGTTCCTCGTGATTTTTCTATTTCTATTAATTTATTTATTTACAAAATAAACACATATTCCAATTTTGGTTCTTGCAACAAATTTCAAAAAAAGTTGAAACAGTAAAGCATTTACCATCTTGTAATGTTGTCATTCCTTTTCACAACACTTAAAAGATGTTTAGGAACTGAAGAAAGCAAGTGATGAAATGTTTCAGGTGTAATTTTGTTCCATTATTGCTGGAAAAAAAAGTCTTAAGGTGAGCAACAATAAGAAGTATTTTTTGTGTTTCAAAATGCACCACACATTTTCTATCCGGGACAGGTTGGTTTCCACTGTGTGATGGTCCATCCCAGATTCCTCCGAGCCCAGAGAAGTTACCGGCGCTTCTGGAGACAGTTAACATAGGGCTTCCTTTTGGCACAGTACAGTTTCAACTTGCGTTTGTGGATGTAACTACGTATTGTGGTACTTGACAAAGGTTTGCCAAAGTAGTCCTGAGCCCATGTGGTGATATCACTTATAGATGAATGACGATTCTTGATGCAGTGCCGCATGAGGGATCGAAGATCATAATTGTTCAGCTTAGGCTTTGCGCCATTGTCCTTTATGCACAGAAATTACTCCAGACTCCTTGAATCTTTTAATGATGTTATGCACTGTTGAATGTGAAATATCCAAACTTCTTCATATCTTTATTTGAGGAACATTGTTTTTAAACATATTAATTAATTTCTCACTAAAGCTGCAGTGACACTGGACTTTTCTGCCCATAGACTTCTATTCATACTCACGCGAATGCGTCAGACCGGAAACGCAGGGTCATGCGTCAAGTTTTGCATTTCGCTGCAGTGCAAAGTTTGTGAACTCTTGGTGAACTCTGACCTGCGAAATCGCATTACTTGACTGCATGAGACCAATCCAGGATCAAAACATGACCTCTCTGGACAGAAATTTAAAACTTGGAGCAATCGCTCACTTTTTTAACGTCTAATCGTCTTGTTTAATCCCGCCCCTTTTCGCAGCGCCATACAACAGAATTTTGCAAGCTCAAACTCTAGTGTGACCGCAGCTTTATTTGTTGGCAAACTGGCAATCCTCTGCCCATCTTTGCTCCTAAAGGACTAGACCCTTTTCGGATGCTGCTTTTGTACCAAATCATAATTACAATCACTTGTTGATATCATCCGTTTCAAATCACATCATTATTTAAATACTCTACCTGATTATTAGCCCTAAATTGTCAACTGTTTTTGGAATGTGTTTCACAAATGAAATGAAGTTGACCAGACAAAACATGAATTATTTTGTGTTCATATTGTCTGCAATGAAATACACGTCAAAGTAAATTCAGAAATCACTACCTTCTTTTTATTTATTTGTGTTTTCCATACTGTCCCAACTTTTTTCTGATCTGAGGTTGTACAAAGTTAACTGAGGTTATTTTATAGGATCAATATGGTTTGAAATTGATCAAATTTTGCATATTAATTAAAAAATGTGTATTGTAAAAATGTACTTTAAGTGTGTAAGTTACCCAGAAGGTCGCTGGTTCAATCCTAGGCTGGCTTAGTTGACGTTTCTGTGTGGAGTTTGCATGTTCTCCATGCGTTCACGTGGGTTTCCTCAGGGTGCTCCGGTTTCCCCCACAGTCCAAAGACATGCGGTACAGGTGAATTGGGTATGCTAAATTGTCCATAGTGTATGAGTGTGAATGTGTGTGGTTGTGTGTGTGGTTGTTTCCCAGAGATGGGTTGCGGCTGAAAGGGCATCCGCTGCATAAAACATATGCTAGATAAGTTGGCGGTTTATTCTGCTGTGGCGACCCCAGATTAATAAAGAGACAAAGCCGAAAAGAAAATGAATGAATGAAATACACATCAAAGTCAATTTAGAAATCACTACTTTCCTTTTATTTATTTTTGTTTTCCATACGGTCCCAACATTTTTTCTGATCTGAGGTTGTACACAGTTAACTGAGGTTATTTTATTCAATCAATATGGTTTGGAATTGATCAAATGTTGCATATTAATAAAAAAAAATTGTGTATTGTAAAAATTTATTTTAAGTGTGTAAGTTACCCAGAAGGTCACTGGTTCTAACTTGGCTGGGACAGTTGGCGTTTCTGTGTGGAGTTTGCATGTTCTCCCTGTGTTTGTGCGGGATTTCTCCGGGTGCTCCGGTTTCCCCCACAGTCCAAAGACATGCAGTACAGGTGAATTAGGTAAGCTAAATTGTCTGTAGTGTATGAGTGTGAATGAGTGTGTGTGAATGCTTCCCAGAGATGGGTTGCCGCTGCGTAAAAACGTGCTGGATAAGTTGGCAGTTCATTCCGCTGTGGCGACCCCGTATTAATAAAGGGACTAAACTGAAAAGAAAATGAATGTAAGTTACCCATTTAAGTTAAACAGAAAATTCACTTGTTTAGTATTTGATTAGGTGGTTTTAAGACAAGCAGTAAAAAATACACAACCTAAAGGCCTGTGCACACCAAGACGTTTTTTGCTCGCGTTTTCCGTCGACGTTTAACACCTCGTGACTAAATAAAGGGCGTCAATGTGATCGTGCACACCAACGTGCAAAACGGCAGGCGCAAAATCGTCATTTAAAAAAAAAAGCGCTTCAAACGCTTCAAAAAGCGCCGCGTCAAAACCTTTTCCACCAATCAGAGTGATGGCACTTTTGCCAATGGCACTTTTGTTCACGTGCACGGAACTGCTGAAGTTACAGTAAACAGCACTTGGAGGGGCTCAATCGCAACACTGTCAATGCGAGCGCACATTGAAGAAGATGCCCAGAGGCGTGATTAACGTGGAGCTGCTTATTGCACTGATGAACAAAAATCATTTCTTCACCACTAGAGCTGGAGCTGCTGCTAGAACCATCCATAACAACAAGCGTGTTATCTTTGTCTTCTTTCTCTGTGTTACAAGCGGGTGTCAGGAGCTTAAAGTTGTGTAGCGCCATCTAACGTCAAGGAGTGATTTTGCATACTCTTCTGCTCGATGCCTGTGAAAATCGCTTTGGTTTGAATCCGGAAAAACGTCTTGGAAAACGCTGACGATAAACACAATCGAAAAGCATCCCGGTGTGTACGAGCCTTAATTCTTAAAACAGTAAAATGTATGAAGTAAAAAATAATTATATTACATCCATTATTTCAGAAAAAAATAAATTAATTATATAATTGACTTACCTGAATGAGTATCCTTGTGTTTTTAGTGTTCCCAGTTCAAGCCAGCTATTACACAAACTAGAAGATACTGCAATGCTTGTATGGCAGACATAAATTAGTTTAATTTAAGAGGTATTTGCACTAGGTATTTAAAACCAATTGAACTTTTTATCATAACGTTATAGTTACTGAGAATTAAATGTACTCAAATTCCCTTTGCTATAACTTTAATTCTATAGTCAAATAACTTGACTGTAAATTTGAATAAATTAATGTTGTGTCATTCCTTTGTCTTTTTCGCTACTTTCTATGTTTCTCTTTCTTTGTTTTTTTTGTCTCTCACCCACATCACTCAGATTCTTGCTTCCAGGCTACTCTTTTTGTTATGGGAACCCGATGTTGCTCTATAAAAGAATAGCTGTATTGATCTGTGGTCACTTTTAAAGAAATAAATAAATGTGGAGAGAGTTTGAGCGAAATTCTGCCCAGGGAAGAGTTTGAAATAGGGAGGGGTTCTGCATTGTTGATCCAGAATGACATTGATTGACAGCAGTGGTAGAAAAGCTGATGGCAACGTTTGGCGTGCCGCTGGTTTAAAGGACGGACATAGCTGCTGATTTCAGGTTTGTGGAGCATGACTGTGCGCTGGAGTGAAATCGTCTCTTAACATCCACTTCATGTCTGTTCTTCACCCTTCCACTCTCACTGTTTTTCACAGAGGGCTTTTTATGTATTGTTTAAACCTTTTTCTCACTAATAGTCTGCTTTATACACCAGGGCCACACTAAGCCACAGCAATAGCACCCCGTCAATTCTGATAGCAGGTGTGGAGCACAGGTGTGTGCTGGATATGAACCAGAGTGACACACTGTCAGCTATCAGCTGAAATTAGCAGCCCAGGTAGGAGCTGGATGAGTGGGGCCTCTTTTTCCCATCCTCCGAGTTTACAACACAACAGCTGATGGACAGAACCTGCAATTTAAGATTCCTCCCCTTTCACTTCTCTCTCTGCTGGTGGTTGTCGCTGGGTTTTACTTAAAAATGACTTCATATGCCACTGCAGGTCTGCTTTCATTGATTTATTTGCTTAAAGGTGAAGTATGTCATTTCGGTGTCAGTAGCAGCACCAAACGGAGTTGCAAAAATAACTAGACTTTTACTATATTGGAAGAAAAAGTGAACACTTCCTGCCCATGTAAAACTTGCTGCCACAATGCTATGAGATTGTAAATGTGGCATCACTATGTGGTTGCAGAGGTGTTTTGAATGCTTGTGTGCATGCTACAATTTGCTACTACTTTCTTTCTATCTATCTTTTTCTAAAGAATTTATAAGCCCAATGTAGTTAATTCTAGATTTTTATTTAACACCGTTGCTAAATTAATCAATAATCAGTCGTCATCGGAACAAAATGTCCCACGGCAAATTAGTAGGGATGATTTCATGAGTTTTTTTTAGTGATTAAATAGAAGACATCAGACAAAAAAAAAAGTTAAACTTTCTGCACCGCATATATACTAATATCTACAGTGCTTCAAAATCAAAATCAGAATGAGCAAGACACACTTATAAATATGTCAAAACGAGCTACATGTATGTTAGACCCAATTCTAACAAAATTACTAAAAGAGTTGCTACCTGTAGTAGAAGAACCTCTTCTTAATGTTATCAACTCTTCTTTATCTTTAGACCATTTTCCAAACCCTTTCAGGCTATCTGTTATTAAGCCTATTATTAGGAAAGCACAACTGGATCCCAGTAACTTAGCTAATTATATGCCTTAAATACAAAAAAAAAATGTTTCTGCCCAATTATGCTCCTTTCTACAGATGAACAATGTTTTTGAAGTGTTTCAGTCAGGTTTCAGGCCTCATCACAATACAGAAACCGTATTAGTGAAAATAACCAAGGATTTTCTCTTAGCTGCTGACAAAGGCTGCATCTCATTACTACTTGGTTTTACTTGACCAGTGCTGCATTTGACACTATCAATTATGGTATCCTCATAGATTGCTTACATTTTACAGTGATCCAGGGACAAGCTTTACAATTGTTTAAGTCATACTTAACTGACTGCTACCAGTTTGTAAATATTAATAGACAGCTTTCACAAGTCACGACAAATCGCATATGGGGGTGCCTTGCATTATTAAAAGGCACAAGATCAGCTTTCACTGCTATGCAGATGATTCTCAATTCTATATTTCAACAAAACCTGAGTATATTAAAGATGTTAAAGACTGGATGACCAACAATTTTGTTTTCTTAAATTCAGACAAAACTGAATTATTACCTATTGGGTCAGAATCCTGTAAACAGCACATCTCACAACACAACCTTCAATTAGAGGGATACAATGTTAGTATTAGCTCTACTGTAAAATATCTGGGTGTTATATCAGACAGCAACTTAACTTTTGAAAATCATATCTCCCATCTCACAAAAATTGCCTTCTTCTGAGAAATAGCGCTAAATTATGAAATATGCTATCCATCTCAGATGCAGAAAAGCTAGTTCATGTTTTTTAGACTTCTAGGCTGGATTACTGTAATGCTCTGGTTGCAAAGCATCCTCTAATAATAAACTTCAAATGCAGCTGCCAGAGTTCTTACCAGGTCTAGAAAATATGAAAATCTGTATTGATTGTAAAATATTGCTTCTTACCTATAAAGCTTTATATAATCTAGCTCTTGTTTATCTTATCAACCTTCTGTCTCCTTTAGACATTGTGCAGTGCCATTAATGTGATCCAAGATCTGTGAAGATATGATGCCAATCATTGAGGACCTCAAGGACAACTCATACGAAGAGATGTTGCCAAGCATAGAGGACTCTGAAGACAATTCATACAAGGAGATGAAGTGATTATTCCAACTATTGACGACTTCCTGGGCTACACATACACTTATTACACAAATAGACTTCATTAAACATGTACGCATAGACATCACCTACATGTAATAAAATTGCAGGTTAACTATGTATATAATATCTTAAACTTATATCTTATATGATATTTGATTGTAACTTTAACTTAATCTGACTGTAATGCAATAATGTGCACCTTTTGTAAAACTGCTATGAAAAAAATATTATTGTATAAAGCACTATATAAATAAACTTGAATTAGATTGAATCAATGCAGATTAATAAACAATATTACAAATTCAGTGGCAATAAATATTTTGTCATATGGAGAAAGTATTACTACCACTACTACTACTACTACTAATGAAATAAATATAAATAATAACAACAATATTTTTGATCGTGGAACATTCCAGCAAACAAGGCAGGCAGGAAAGTAATGAAGAATGCTTATGTAGTTCTAGTTCAATTAAAACTAATTCTGTTTAGTTTAGTCCAAATGTCACTGTTGAAGTTCAGTTCAGTTTAATAAAAATGTTCAGTTTAATACAAAAAGTTCAGTTCAGTTTAATACAGAGGTGAGAAAGGCAAAGGACCAAAACTGACAGAAAAATGGAAAACAAACCTTGGGAGTAGCAGGATGATCAGAATGACCAGTTCTCCTCTGGCTAAAAGTCTTGGACAGAGCTGCAGTCTAGATATCGGATTGCTTGAGAGCGATAAGCATTTTTCCTGGAGAAGGATGAGGTGCCTTAAGGATCAGTTTTAGGCCCTTTGCTATACACAATAAGCATGCTCCCTCTGGAAGACATTATTAAAAGGCACAGGATCAGCTTTCACTGCCATGCAGATGATACTCAATAATATATTTCAACAACAACCTGATGAGACATCTGAACTATGCTAACTGAGTGTAATAGGCTAGTTCATGCATTTATGACCTCTAGATTAGATTACTGTAATACTCTGTTTGCTGGTTGCCCAGCATCCTCTATTAAGAAACTTTAGTTAGTGCAAAATGCAGTTGCCAGAGTTCTTACCAAGTGAAGAAAATACAATCACATGACCCCAATTGTATCTTCCTTACACTGGCAGACTGTTAAGTTCTGTGTTGATTATAAAATATTGCTTCTTACCTGAAAGGCTTTAAAAAGTCTATGTTGTTCTACCTTGTCTTGTCAAAAGTATTTTTTTCTAACCAACCTTCTGTTTCACTACAATCCAACCTCTATTTAAAAAAGTTGAATTGAGAAGGTGCAGATTAAAGTATGTCAACGAGCAGAGATTCATCTTTCACTAAAGTCTTTGCAGGAATTGGTCATGCACGCTTGACTCATTGATGACCACAACAACCATCTGCTCTGGATACAGCCAGGTCAACAATTATGTGAACCTAGGAATAAATAGAAACAGACAGACTAACCCAATCCCAATTCTACCCTTTAGCCATTCCCTTTACCCCTACCCCTTGTTTTCAGCATTCACATCAAGGGGTAGTGGTGTCACAATTATCTTTAGCTTAAAGGCATAGGGCTAAGGGCAAGGGTTATACACCCCTTCGAACGAAGATTTTTCAGGAGCACACTCAAAACAGAGAGGTAAGAAAATTTCCCAGAATACACCTGCCACAACGGCAGTAGTGCTGAACCTGGAAGTAAGGAAATCCACAAATTATTTTTTTTCATTATTACGAATTTGTACGACAAACAAACACATTTTAATATATTCATAACTGTGTTGGTGTTTTACCGTCATGCTTTAAAAAAACGAGAACATTTTTTAAAAAAACGCTACATTTCACGATCTATAATACCTAAAAATAACTCCTGTACAGCAGTCCCACAACATACTGACATTCGAATACCCTGTCAGAGCAATCAAGTGGCTGAAAATGAGCTTTTTACAGTGTCTGGGGTAATGTTAGTGTTGTTTTCGTGTGTTTACATAGATGAATATGGCCCCTGTGTAAATACACAGTACAGTTATGATCTTATTGCCACATTAGGTTGTTATGATAACATAATATATGCCTTCAGTGATTTTGTGAAGATAAACACCAAAAAATAACATAATTAGAATAACTACAGCAGTCATGATCGTCTGATCTCATATGAAGCAAGAGATCGTGATGACACATGATGATGTATGCAGTGTTGAAGTGCTGTCCCAATTCTTAGGGGTAAGTTTGAAGCCGTTCCCCTTAACCCTCGGTTGTAGGGGCCAAGGGGAAGGGGAAGGGGTAGAGGTACAAAAATAGAATTGGGTTTTAGCCTAACATGAGCGTAGATGCTATTCAAATTGCTAAATGCAAATTTGAATTTTTTGGGAAGTGTTCCCAGCCTCACAATCCTTTAGAGCATAGGTCTCAAACTTAGATCCTGGAGGGCCCCAGCTCTGCACAGTTTTGCTCCAACCCTAATCTAACCCACCAAATCAAACTTATTAAGGTGTTCAAGACTACTCCATGTGACAAGCCACGTGAAATGACATATCTTCAGACTCGTGGCTTATGAGATGACTCAAATCCTAACTCCTACTAAAATAAAAAAGTTTTATAGTTGGGTACTCCATACTCAACAAAGATTTTTAAAACTGCTACAGAGTCACATTCTTTAAGGATCATACACCTCTTCATGGCATGACAACAGGGGTGTCCAATATTTGTTCCTGGAGGGCCAGCATCCTGCAGAGTTTAGCTCCAACTTTAATTAAACAAAGATGAACCATCTAATCAAGGTCAGAGAA
Organism: Danio tinwini; assembly: GCA_903798205.1. Taxonomy (NCBI): domain Eukaryota; kingdom Metazoa; phylum Chordata; class Actinopteri; order Cypriniformes; family Danionidae; genus Danio; species Danio tinwini. Next base: position 1,524,377 of record CAIGQZ010032437.1, on the reverse strand, counting down.
CTTCCATGAAAGTATTTGGAAGTTGGAGCTAAAACAGGCTCTGTGTCTAAAATCATCCCCTGTACTCTCCTTCACTATTCCCTACAATAGAGCACTAGTATAGTGTACTTGATGGAGTGAATGAAAACAAGTGAGTGAATTTGAGCACTCTAGACCGGAAGAGATGCCCTTTTGTTTGTGCTTTGCTTGTTGATAAATACCTCAGACGGATTACATTTAAAACTACTTGGTAAGACCCGGTGATTATATATATATTCCCTACAATAGTTTTTTTTTTTTTTTTTTTTTTTTTTTTTTTTTTTTTTT
>CAIGQZ010032437.1:1481111-1502004 GCA_903798205.1 Danio tinwini | reverse complement strand
TGTGTGTGTGTGTGTGTGTGTGTGTGTGTGTGTGTGTGTGTGTGTGTATGTGTTGTCCCCAATAATGAGACTGGTCTGTCTTAGCAGCTGGTTAAATCGTCACCTTAGAATTATAAGGTTCTATCTGACATTTTTGTCAAAATTGAGTTCTTGACATATTCTTATTAAATGACAACTTATTTACATTATGGGATGTTTTTTTTTTATAAGTTAATGTGTTAATGGGTTAATGTGGTTGTAAATTTTATATAATTATAATTGAAGTTTTGTGTAAACAAGAGAAAAGATTCAAAATATTTTTTTTAATTTCTTGAAATCTTTTATTTGGTTATTTGCTTGTGTGTCATTGAGAAATTAAACATGGATAACATATTTAAAAAATTACTTTTAAAAGGAAAATGGCAACTATAAGCTCCAACAAATACAGTTGCTGCTGGGCTTAAATGGTTTAACTGAAGATATCCTGGGATATGTTTCCCAACAACAACGTGACTCTGTACTTTACTACCATAATATGATGCATTGCTACAATTATAACTTTAGCATGTTCTCAACATGTAGGAACTGTGTCACACATTTGTCACTCTCAGTCAGCTGATTAAAACATCATTGGCATTACAGTATGCAGACGGTCAAATGATAACTGGTTAATTAAAGAGTTTGAGATAAAAGTAATGCCAGATTACAGCTGTAAACAATGAACATGAAATTTAAGCAATCTCTGCTTTCTGCTTATGGTTGACAATTAAAATTCATGTGCCATATCAAAGGGATCATGAGATGTGAAATTAGAGTTACACTGATGTTTTGACATAATTCAATTCATCTTTATTTCTATAGCGCTTTTTGCAGTGTAGATTGTGTCAAAGCAGCTTGACATTGTAATTTTAATTATAATCACAGCTGTCTACACTCGCAATATATTCAAATCACATTTTTATCATACAAGGGCTAAGCATAAATAAGTACACCCCTCACAGATCTCTCTTTTACATTGTTATTTCCTATAGGATGCTTTACAATAATATATGTGTGCATATATATTAGATAAGTCAGTACCAAAGGCAAAATTAAAGAAAATTTTAGACCACAGTCCAAAAGTTAAACACCCAAATAAATATGTTGTGTACATATATTAAATAGCATTTTATATTAAAAAAACAGGAAAAATCATGAGACACATAAAAATACATAACATGTAGTTAAACAACTCGTTCCGATTCTAATAGTTCCAATAACCCATTTGAGTTACATGTAATTTCTTTCTACTCCTAAAGATTTTATATGACTAAACTTTTATTTTAATTAATATCACTGTTTAATAAAACTGTTTTGTTTAAATGCACCAAAAAATCACTATATTCACTAAGAAATTGATAAAAATATACATTTTCAAAAGAGGTTGTACACATTTATGCTGAGCACTGTATGTGTATGTACAGTGCTTCCGGAAAGTATTCATAGCACTTCACTATTTACAAATTTTTTTAATGTTACAGCCTTATACCAAAATGGATGAAAGTCATTTATTTCCTCAAAATTCTACACACAGTACCCCATCATGACAATGTGAAAAATTTTTTTGAAATTGTTGCAAATTTATTAAAAATAAAAAACCTGAAAAATCACATGTACATAAGTATTCACAGCCTTTGCCGTGAAGCTCTAAATTAAGCTCAGGTACATTCTGTTTTCACTGATCATTATTGAGATGTTTTAGCAGCTTAACTGGAGTTCACCTGTGGTAAATTCAGTTGATTGGACATGATTTGAAAATGCATACCTGTCTATATAAGGTCCCAGGGTTGACCCAAGCATGAAGAAAAAGAAATTGTCTGTAGACCTCTGAGACAGGATTGTCTCTAGGCAAAAGGTTGGGTTAGGTTGCAGAAAGGTTGCTGGAAGGTTACAACAGAATTCTGCTGCTCTGAAAGTTCCAATGAGCACAGTGGCTTCCATCATCTGCAAGTGGAAGATGTTTGGAACCACCAGGACTCTTCCTAGAGCTGGCCAGTCATCTAATCTAAGTGATTGGGGAGAAGGGCCTTAGTCAGGAAGGTGATTAATAACCCGATGGTCACTCTGTTTGAGCTCCAGGGTTCTTCTGTGGAGAGAGGAGAACCTTACAGAAAGACCACCATCTTTGCAGCAATCCACCAATCAGGCCTGTATGGTAGAGTGGCCAGACGGAAGTCACTCCCGCCTGGAATTTGCTAAAAGACATCTGAAGGACTCCCAGACAATAAATAATCAAAATTATCTGGTCTGATGAGACTAAAATTGAATTCTTTGGAGTGAATGCCAGGCGTTACATTTAGAGAAAACCAGGCACCGCTCATCACCAGGCTAATACCCTCCCTACAGTGAAGCATGGTGGTGGCAACATCATGCTGTGGGGATGTTTTTCAGCAGCAGGAACTAGAAGACTAGTCAGGATAGAGGAAAAGATGAAGCAATGTACAGAGACATGCTAAAGTAAATCATGTTTCAGACTGCTCTTGATCTCAGACTGGGGCGACGGTTCATCTTCCAGCAGCACAATGACCCAAAGCACACCGCCAAAATGTCAATGGAGTAACTTTATAACAGCTCAGTGAATGTGCTTGAGTGGCCCAGCCAGAGCCCAGACCTAAATCTTATTGAACATCTCTGGAGATCTGAAAATGGCTGTACACCGTCGCTTCCCATCCAACCTGATAGAGCTTGAGAGGTACTGCAAAGAGGAATGGGCCAAAATTCCCAAAGACAGGTGTGCTAAGCTTGTGGCATAATATTCAAAAAGACTTGAGGCTGTAATTGCTGCCAAAGGTGCATCAACAAAGTATTGAGCAAAGGCTGTGAATACTTATGTACATGTGATTTTTCCGTTTTTTTTTATTTGCAACAATTTCAAAAAATCTTTTTTTCCACATAGCCATTATGGGGTATTGTGTGTAGAATGTTGAGGAAATAAATGAATTTAATCCATTTTGGAATAAGGCTGCAACAAATAATGTGGAAAAAGTGAAGCGCTATAAATACTTGCACTGTACATAGCAAAATTGTTGTCATTTATACATAATTTTTTTTAAATCATAAATTTGCATGTTTAAATATATTAACTTTATTATTATCAATTCGTGTTTATTCATATAGTACTTTTACAATGTAGATTGTGTTGAAGCAGCTTAACATAGAAGTTCTAGTAAAGTCCAGATTTCAGATTTGAAGTTCAGTTTAGTTCAGTTCAGCGTGGTTTAAATTTCACTACTGAAATTTCAAGCACTAAAGAGCATTGATGTGCAGCTCTAGAAGTCCCAAACTAAGCAAGCCAGTGGCGACAGTGGTGAGGAAAAAACTTTCGGTCACACTTTATTTTGATGGTCCGTTTGTTGAATTTAAGTTACGTTCAACTAAATCTCATTAGATTATAAGTAGACTGTTAGGTTGGGGTTAGGGTTAGGGTTAGTGTAAGTTGAAATGTACTTGCTAAGTTCAGTTAAATGTCTGTTTAGCAGCAGTATCAAGAAATATAAAGCAGACGGTCTACTAATACTCAAATGGACCATCAAAATAAAGTGTTACCAACTGACGAAGTGAAGGAAAAAAAAAAAACTCAAGAGAAAGCAGGCTCTGTTGGGCATGACCATTTCTCCTCTTCCAGGAATCAGTCTCATGCACTCCACTCCTCCATGATGACCACCGAAGCATCAGCTCAGGATATGGCCTGGTCCAGGATTATAGATACCTTGGCATCATTTCTTTACAGGTCTTGGATCGCATCAATGGCGCTGCATAATCTCTGGGAACCTCGGTATGAGTATCCCCAAGTGGAAATAAAAAATAATTAGAGTAGCTGCTGTTTATAGTGTATTTAAACGAGATGCAAAAATGAAGTGCTATAAATGAAAATAGTACTTATATAAACAAATATAGAAACAAACATGTAAAGCATATGAGAGTTTCTAACAAAATGTCTGATGCATTAAGACGGGAGCAGTGTGTCCTACCGGTGGTTGTCAAGCCTGCTCACCTGCATGAAGCACATTCATGCACCATACCGCTATGCGATGCATTGTGTGTATGCTTTACTAAAAAGATAGGTCTTTATTTTCGTTTTAAACTGAGAAAGTGTGTCTGAGCCTTAGACATTATCAGAAAGGATATTCTAGAAATTAGGAGTCATAAATGAGGAGGCTCGAACTGTATATATGTGACGCTAAATTGAACCACAATACCAGTCCTAAGTGTATTTAAAGAATTCAGAAGCAAAAGCGGCTAAACGCCACTTCCGCCAAAAATGAGCTAATGTCATTGAGCGAATGCTTTAGGCACGTAGTACATATTCATCAAATAGTTTTGCTTTAAGTCATCTAAATCCCAGTGTCCACCCATTTAGAAATAACAGTTTGTACGCAAAAGCCACTAAACCCTTGCATTTGACAGCAAAAGCCACTATATCCCGAGAACCAATCAGAAGACGCTAATCAAATCATATGTTTTCAATGTAATGGCGGGCTGATATGCCGGCTTTTATGAGGAGACAGTTTTATTCCGATTCTGATTTTAAAAGATGGAGTTTGATGAACTGCATGAGCCTGTCCAATTGTCAGTTAATAGCAAATGAAACGTCCCTTACCTCAAAACTTTATAAAAAAAAAGACGCCGTTCTTTTATCCCGCATGAATGCTATGAGGATAAACAAGAGACAAACAAGAGACTGAGTATGGAGAGAATAAATAAATAACAGCTTCTAAAAGTGTGGGAGACATCCCCTTTTTGCACAGTAGGCCTACCTTGTGATTTATTAGCTAATATAAGCTGTTTTTTACAAGATAAATGAAATGTATAAAACTATACATTGTTTATATTACTTCAATAAATTATATTACTTTCTTAATAATGGACAATGCACAGATATTGATGTTTCACAATGTTCTTACACTACATTATTTAAATCTAAAGAGCTTAGTTTACAATGTTTACATTGCTTTACTTACATTAAATCTAAATCACAATATAAATAATGACAACAGATTGTTAAGAGTTTATTAATGTCAAGGCTTACTAATGTTATTGATTAATGCACTTACTTGACAGATTTCATTAATTCATTTTCCTTCTGCTTAGTCCCCGGTTTATCAGGGCTTACCACACCAGAATGAACCGCCACTTACTTGACAGATTTATGTAATTTTAATTTTAGGTGGTTTGTGTATGTGTTTTATGTTTGGTAAAATAATTTATAATTGCTTTTTCAGTGATTTTTTAAAAACTAATTCTTGTCCCAATAGGTGGATTTAGAGGTTTTTGCAAAAAAAAAAAAAAAAACACAAGTGGATTGAGCTGATTTTGACACAACAGAAAATGTACCTTGTTAAAAACTAAAGAGTTGTCTAAAGCCACATTTTTGAAAAAAGGTTTATTTATTTGTGAAATTTTGAATTGTGAATTTATTTTAAAGGTGTATTTTATTTACTAGCTAATAACCTTTTCATTACCTATAAAATGAAACTTCTGAACCTAATTATAGGAGATAGAAAATTCTTACAAAAAAGAGGTCTTATGGATTTAGAGGGTTTTGCATCTGAACTCTGAGATCTGTACATCACCTGAAAAAGAAATGAATATATTTTCCATTGATGGATCCTTTTTAAAGATATATAATATTTAACAGAGATACAACTATTTTAATACAAAATCAAAATAATGAAAAAAATACCTTTAAATGTGTGTAAATTAAGTGCTAAGGAATACATATTTATTTATTTTCCTGCAGCTTAATCCCTTAATTATCAGGGGTCCCCAAACTTATCCCCACCAACTTTTCCAGCATATGTTTTACACAGTGGATGCCCTTCCAGCTGCAACCCAGCACTGGGAAACATCTATATACTCTCACATTTACACATACACTCATACACTATGGTCAATTTAGTTCTTCCAGTTTACCTGTAACACATGTCTTTGAACTGTGGGGAAAACCAGAGCACTCAGAGGAAACCCACGCAAACATGCAAACTCCACACAGAAATGCCAGCCGGTACTCAAACCAGAAACCTTCTTGCTGTAAGGCGACAGTGCTAACCACTGAGCCACGATGCCGCCCCGCAATACATATTACTAATCAAAGAGTCTTGCTATATATAAAGTATGGGTCACACTTTATTTTGACGGTCCGTTTGTTGAAGTTACACTGCATCTACATGCCAACTAATTCTCGTTAGATTATAAGTAGATTGTTAGGTTGGGGTAAGGGTTAGTGTAAGTTGACTTGCACTTGCAAAGATTTTTATAGTTAGTTAAATGTCGCTTTAGCAGCAGTGTCAACAGATATTAAGCAGACAGTTTACTAAAACTCAAATGGACATTCAAAATAAAGTGAATGAAATTTACAAAATGTCATCATGGAACATGATCTTTGTGTGATATTCAAATGGCATAAATTGGCATAAAAAAAATCTATAATGTTGACCCATACAATGTATTTTAAAGGTACTGTATGTAAGTTTTTGACTCCTCTAAAGCATAACATTACCATAATATGTGTGCAGATATTTAAGAAACATCAGAAGTGAACATACTTGTTTAACTGAAAAACAATGCTGAAGTCAGATATTCTGCTTTGAAAATGGTTTTTCCATGCTGGAACGCTATCTTTGTTTAGGTAAATTTAACCTGCACAATGCCAGTTTAGCCAATTATAATTCAGCACCCCGGGTTACCTTGTTGGAAAACAGCGTATTTCATTCATTCATTAATTTAATTAAAAAAGGCTCTCAAAGCATGCATCCATGACTGAAAATGTGACCTCCGGTGGACAATATCAGATGTCAAAATGAGACAGATTCAGATCCACATCAGGTTATTAATTAGCAAATGATATAAATATTATGAATGTAAACATTAGGTGAGCAGGTTGCATTGTAACCGCCTGTCCTAACAACACGCTTGTGATGAGATAGGCCGTGGTAAGCAATTTGGCTGTTTGCACCAGACAAAACACGACAGAAATTTAAAAACAGCCTTACAGAAGCACAGAATATGCACTCACTCACAAAATGGTAAGGTTTATAATCTGTTTAATACATGTTAACCCTCTTTAACATCATTAAATGTATTTATTGTATTTTCAAGATCTGAGGTGAACTATCTGCTGCTGCGTTCAGCATATGGCAATAAATGTCATGTAAAATGGCATTCAAACTCACATTGTTAGCATTTAGCACTGAATAAAGCACAAAAGGTGATCCCTGTCATAGGTTTCACATGTTCAGCTGTGAGAAATAGAAGCCATTTCTAATATATCAATTTGAGGTGTTGGTTAGAACCAAAACTCCTTTTAATATGGAAAATACTCCCTCTATCACGTGTTGTTGCTTTTATTTAGAACACGGTTTAAATCACTCGCACCTGTGCTCAATCTGGCAACCCGCGCTTGCGTTTGTTTTGATCCAGGAGTGCAATACCTAATTCAACCACTGGGTGTCAACCTTACATACTGCACCTTTAAGTGTTGCAAAAAATATGTCCATGCAACGATTTTGTGGTCCAGGGTGACAAATATGCCATATATCAGATCGCTGTATGACAGCTTTTGTTTTGATGTGCCTGGTTTAAACACATCTCTTTGTGCTTCTTTTTACAGACATGCTTTTTCTGAACATTTAATTATTTGTAAATGAAGCACAATGTAAAGGAGAGCAAAGAGATTGTTTTAGTAACTTCATTACAACTTTATAACAACTTCAGGATGCCAGACAAAGGAGAAATGCAAAATGAGCAGTGTTAAGAGAATACATGGTCGGGAACCACATTGACCAAAGGTGTTCAGTCTTGCTCCTGGATTGTCAACTTCCTGTAGAGTTATCTTCAATCTGCTCCAACACACCTGCTTCTCCTGAATACCTTGATTAGCTGGTTCAGCTGTGTTTAATTAGGGTTGCAGCTAAGCTCTGCAGGAATGTGGCTTGCCAGGAGCAGTATTGGACACCCTTGATATAGACATGAAACGACTTCTCCAGGGCACTTATTTCTGACCCTGATTCTGGAGTACTCCCAACACTCCACATTGTGTGTTTCCCAAATCAAATACATAAGGTTCAACTCATCAGCTCATTAGTCGAGACTCCAAGCCATGAAACTGCTGTTTCAAATAATAAAGCCAAACAAAATGTGTCCTTGTTGAGATTCCTGCAGGATCATGGGTGGAAATAGTCACTCCAGGTTAAAGGTTTGCATTTATGTCAAGATTTGGGCCCTTGTGTGTGCCCATGATGCCAATACCCAGATATAAACAACAATGGATTGCATGCTTTTTGTACAACTGAATATGTTGTTCTGCCTATTTATGCTGCCTAAACCACATAAAAAGTGAAAAAAAAAGAAAAAAAAGTGTAAAAGCTACTAGACAATAAAGATGAAAAATTAGTAAGGTGAAAAGGGTTTTAGATTTAATAAGTGGTAGAAGATAACCTACATTATATGAGCAATATTGGTTAAGATATTATAGCCTAATATTTTATTTATTAGGCTAACTAGGCACGACTAGCAGTGTGATATGGCTAGGAGGAGTGTGTTAGTGTGCCTTAGTGTCCCACCAGTAACGATATTCAGTCATAATGCACTGTTGTGAGTGTGATATTGCGTTTATACCACAGTTTGACGGCATAATTGTGTATCTAAAAATTTAAATAAAACATAGAGAGTCTAAAAATCCTTTTGTATGAGGAAATAATTTTGTCTGCCATTCATTTTAGAGCTAGAATTTAAATGATTCTTTAGCGTAATATCTAAAGTGATGACAAAACAGGTGATTTTGCTCACATTTTAAGATTATAAGACTGAACGGCATGAAATGCTATCAGTCTACAGAGATTTCCCAGTATTTCTCTGTTGCAATTAGGATATCACAATAATTAACCCCGAAAAAGCCAAAGCAACGCAAACACTACCAGATTACCGTTATGTTTGCGATAAAGAAAAACATTTAACACATGCGGGCATTTCTTCTTTCTTACTTTTACCAAACTAATCTGCAGTAACAAAAACAGGAGACACAAACAGATGGCCAACCAAAAACTAACTCAGGGTTATAGAAAGAGTGGCCAACACAAAATTCATACAATCCTGATATGTGAGTCCATCTCACACTGAATACACTACAATTACTATGGTATAAATACAGCATTACAACATACTAAAGAGAGAGATCACGTACCAGTTTTTCTCCTCTAAGGGCTTATTATGCAGTCTCAGTCACCATCTTGTGGATGGACAATGTCAACCATCTTTGCTCTGCTCAATGATAGCAGAGTTTAGAATCACCAAAAGGCAACACTCAATAGAATGTTCCATTGCAACAGCAGCACCCAGCAACAGCCCCAAGATTCCGCCATTTTGGAGTGAAATCGATCGGCCGTCTATTGGATCGGGATGGCAAGCAGCTGCTTTGTTTTTTATTTATTTATTTAAAAAGCGCATTAAAACTAAGATACAACCTGAAAGATGTCAAAACAACACTTACTGTCTAAGAATGATGATTATCAGCACTTTTAATAGTTATTTTACAGACTTGTTAAATATATTTTAACCATATTTGTTTTCTTAAAACTGTCACTTGTAGGTGAAATTACTTTAATAGTTTACGCACTAACATAATACAAATTAATACTGACATGTTTAATTGAATTAACATTTGTTGGTAACAGATTGACAGTACTTTTTGTTGCAGTATTATGTTATAATAGTATATAAAAAATCCCAGTGTTGTCTGTTAAAGAAAGACTGATAAAGCTTTTATGTAAAAAGCCACTTAGTCCAAAGTGATTGAATTCTGACACATAAATTCATCATTTTTTATTCATGATTTTTAATTATGTCATTAAAAATCATGGAGGCCATACAAACTACTTGATAAAATAGTTTTTTTGTTGTGGAGTATACTCATTTTGTATCACTCTAATTTGAGTAAAGCTAAAAAATTAAATAGTAGTTTAAGTTATTTTGTTACTTTCATGTTATAAGTGAAAAATATATTTTAGATACCAGATATAGTAAACTTCTTGTCAACATTTTGGAAATTGTCTGTTTTTATTGAGATACAATTTTTAAAAAGTTTTTTTTTTTTCCTTTTCAAAGGGGGTGTACTTATTTATGCTGAGAGCATATATTAGAATATTTTACCTTATATTTAACTCAATATTTTAATTCATTCTGTCTAACGTTAGTTCCCCTTCGGGAGGGGAACTTCAATGCTATGTGGAAACTTTCACTATGGAGATTTCATACAGAAAGCCAATCATGTGAAAGTATGTGAACGGGCCACTGAAATGCCAATGAATTTACAGCTTCAGCTTGCGCACCTGATGCTTGTTGCAATCAATTTGCTATAAGAGCACAGCATGCGCAAAGCCATGCATCATTTTCACTTCAGAGACTTCAACAGCCTTCTGAGAGAGTCAATGAGGATTCCTCCAGCTGAGTTTCAGACAGAGAGTGAACGAGAGCGACATCCCTGTCCAGAGTGTGTGACACACAGCAGCAGATGGTCGAGCTGGGTTTCTCCCTTGCCTGGCGTCCTTTGGGTCTGGTCCTCCAAATCGGTATGTATTGTTGCGAATTTCCTAAAAGACCAGCACGGTCGTGCATTGCGTCTTTTTCAAGACGTCGCTCCGACTGTGCGTTTCTGGATGCGGTGGTTTCCTGTCCTCGGATGATGGGCACGAGCACTGCGTTTCATGTTTGGGGGTCCAGCATGTTAATGCGGTGCTCACGGACAGTGCATGTCATCACTTGGTGGCATGTCTGTTGGCCAGACCGACTAGATGGGTGTATGTGGAGGATAAAAGGCAAGACCTTCTAGCCTCCCATCCCTTTCTTCCCGGAAGTGCACAGTGGGCTCACGCAGTCTTGAGGGCACCTTTCTCTGCCTGATATGCATGCACCTCCGTCTCACCACCGTGTTGGTTTTCTGCCTCCCGAGCCAGAGCCCGCCAGGCTGCTTCCACCCTGCACGCCAGAGTCCATGCGCGCGCACTGGCCCAGCTGCACGAGGGTGGTTCCGACCCAGGCTTGTTACAAGCCCCGCACTGCACGCGACTGAGCTCCATGGACCTCAAGTCTGCTGCGTGTGCCCCGGGAAAGACAATAGCCACGTTAGTGGTCCAGGAGCGCCACCTCGGGCTAAACCTGACAAAAATGTGCGCGGAGTCGACAAAGTTCACTTTCTTGACTCCCCCATATACCAGTCTGGCCTGTTCGGGGACACCCAGGAATTCACACCAGTGCAGTCGGAAACGATGAACCATCCATCGGCGGGGATGCGGGGATTTTTCCCTTCCTTGGATGTGACAGCTCGAATACTGCCAGTCTGGGACGCGATGAAAAGCCTTCCAGCTCGCAGGATCAGCCGATTCGCCAGTGGCTCAAGAGGTCTGGGAGGACGGTCTCCTTTCTCTCACACCTCCAGCCCTCCTCTCCGGAGTCTGGGTGTAAGGTGAGTGAATCTCTCGCCTCCAGCTCTTCCGTTGGACACCAGCGCTCCTCGGATCAGCACTCCCACTCCGCGCTGCCCCACTGCTGGTACGTTAGCGATCATAGCGGTGCAGTCATTAGCGAGAGCTCTGCCTGCCTGGTTAGCGCAGGCCAGCCCTTCGCGGTGGCTCATACGCACTATCAGACTCGGCTACGCAATTTAATTCGCGAACAGCCTCCCAAGTTCACGGGGGTGTTTCTCACCAGGGTCAGCGAAGGATGCAATCTAACCGATCCCTCCAGCTGAGATGGAGAGCGGGTTTACAGCCTGTACTTCATCATACCTAAAAGAGTGGTGGGCTTTGGCCAATCCTAGATCTGCGCGTTTTGAACCGCTGTCTGCACAAGCTGCCGTTTAAAATGCTTATGCAGTCCCCGGGATTGTTCTGCAGCAATAGACCTGAAGGACGCGTACTTCATGTCTCCATACTCCACGCCACTGTCAGTTTCTGCGGTCTGCTTTAAGGTCGAGCCTGGCAGTACAAGTCCTCCCCTTCGGGTTCTCTCTGTCTCCGCGGGTCTTCACCAAGCTCGCGGAGGGTGCCCTAGCGCCCCTTCGGCTCGCGGGCATTCGCATACTCAATTATCTCGGTGACTGGCTGATTTTAGCCCTCTCTCGAGAGAAATTGATTATGCACAGAGACAAGGTGTTCCACCTATTGGGGTTTCAGGTCAACCGAGAAAAAAGCAAACTCGCCCCCATGCAGAGGATCTCTTTTTCCCGGGTTGGAGCTGGACTCGGTCACCATGACAGCGCGCCTCTCCGGAGAGCATGCTCCGCTAATGCTGAACTGTCTGAGAGAGTTCGACAGCAAAATAGTGGTTCCACTGAAATCTTTCAGAGGCTCCTGGGGCATATGGCATCCGCAGCCGCTGTCACGCTGCTCGGATTGCTCCATATGAGACCACTTCAGCACTGGCTTCATGATCGAGTCCTCAGACGTGCATGGCACGCGGGCCAACACCGGGTGTCTGTCACTACACTGTGTCGCCGCGCCCTCAGGCCCTGGAACGACCCCACGTTCCTACAGGCCTGAGTGCCTCTAGGACAGGTGTCCAGAAATGTTGTTTTGACAGATGCTTCCAGCACGGGCTGGGGGGCCGCCTGTGGAAAGGAACCCAGTTGCATTGGCATATAAATCGCCTAGAGCTGTTGACAGTGTTCCTCGCTCTCCGCCGTTTTACCGTTCTCGTATTGCGCCTCTCTGGCCCAATCGGACTTGCTTTCTACTCTCCTTATGATGGCCCCTTCCTGGCACATCCCCTGGAAAAAGGGGACAGGCACCGTTTGGCACCCGCACCCAGATCTATGCCTCACGTACGGTTCATAGATGGAGCGCGGAGGACCTAGGTGACCTACCGATTAGGTGGTTAACACTGTCACTCAAGCTTAGCACCCTCTACGAGGCATGCCCATGCTCTGAAGTGGAGTCTATTCGCTGTGTGGTTACCTTTTTCCCAGAGAAGGAAACTTTGAACATGCCAGATCAGAGTGATGCTATCCTCCTTCAGTTGACTGGAGCTAAGGCTGTCCCCTCCGCTCTGAGGGGTTGGCGCTACGATCATCCCCACTGTAAGGATGCGGCGATGGCAGCGCGCTGGGAAGTATTGTCTCATCATCCAGTTCGAAGAGGCGCGAGACTGGATATTAATTATTCCTGTTTCCCTCTCAAACCCACTTGGAAATCTCTCTTAGGAGAGGTCTGCTCGATCACTCGACTCAGTATCTTAAGATTTCTGTCCAGGTAGACGGCTCTGCTGGTTGCGTTCGCATCGGCAAAATGGGTGGGTATCTGGAGGCATTTTCAGTCTGCGAAATGTGCCAGCATGTTGGGCCGGCCCACTCTCACGTTTACCTGAGACCCCCGCCCATCTAGGTGCTCTAGGTTCCTATAGCATTCTTTCAGCTACGTAGTGAACCTGCAAGCGCTGCCCACAAAGGAGGCAGACCCAGCCCCTTTATTTGCTGCGTCCGTCGTTTTTGCGTATTATACGGACCGTACTCAGCTCTTTTATCTGTTACAGTGATCGGCAGAAGGGAAGTGCCGTATCCAAACCGAGGTTGGAACATACCCACTGAACAGTGAATGCCATCTCCCTCGCTCATCTGGGCCAGGGCGAGCCATGTCCCCCAGGAGTGAGAACGCTCTCCTCGAGGCGCGCATCCTTTTAGGCGTTAGCATGCGGTGCCTCTCTAACAGACACTGTAGAGCTGCGGGCTGGGCGACACCTATTGCGAGATTTATTTATCTTGAGGAGAGCCGATTTCCTTACGCGGTTAATGAGAAATTCGGTTAGGTGTTGTAAAACCCTTGCTGCGCCATTCTCTCTAACACGGAGATACGTGCGTTTATTCACACTGAAATGGAGTGAGACCCGTAGCTGACACCGTTAATGAGTTATGTGCATACTCAACCCATGGAAGCTGCTGACTCCAGGAGGAGGGATTCTGAGAAACCAAACATCGCAATGTGTGTTCAAGATCCTGATTGGCTCTCTCGGTTTGACTGTTACTCTGGGGATGAATCCCAGACGAAAGGCTAACAGTGGCCCTCAATAAACAACAAAACTCTCTCCAAAATTTAGAAACAAACTGAGGCCCCCTGTCAGAAACCACGTCCGTCAGGAGGCCATAAATGCGAAAGACGTGATTAACGACCGCAACTGCTGTCTCTCTGGCTGAAGGTAATTTGGGCAGAGGGATGAAATGAGCCGCCTTCGAGAACCGGTCCACAACGGTTAAAACCACCGTGTTGCTGTTAGAGGATGGTAGGCCCGTAACAAAATCTAGCGAAATGTGGGATCAGGGTCTCGAAGGCTCTGACAGCGGCTGAAGAAGCCCAGCAGGAAGGCGATTGGAAGTCTTAGAAACTGCACAAACAGAACAAGCCAAGACAAAATTACGCACATCACGAGCCATAGCTGGCCACCAGAATCGTTGTTTAATAACAAATAAAGTGCCACTCACCCCTGGATGACATGCTACTTTGGAGGAATGTCCCCACCGGATAACGTCAGACCGAAGTTCCTCTGGCACGAATAACCGACCCAGTGGGCATCCGATCGGGGGCGTTACCCCTTCCGAGGCTGTGCGAACCCTCGACTTGATCTCCCATGTGATGTTAAAAAAATCAAAAAGACAGGATAATGCGTCAGGCTTGATGTTCTTAGACCCTGGTCGATAGGAAATGGTGAAATTGAACCGAAAAATAATGCCAACCGAGCCTGCCTAGAGTTTAATCTTTTGACGGATTTGATGTACTCAAGATTCTTGTGATCAGTCTAAATGATAAAAGAGACCCCCGACCCTTCTAACCAATGACGCCACTCCTCCAAAGCAAGCTTGACGGCCAGCAACTCTCGATTACCAATGTCATAATTTGTTTCCGCAGTCGATAATCGATGAGAATTAAACGCGCATGGGTGGATCTTGCCATCCGAGGAGGAGCGCTGGGAAAGGATGGCTCCGACCCCAACCACTGACGCATCGACCTCCACCACAAACTGCCGGGAGGGATCAGGGGCTATAAGGACAGGGGCTGAACTGACAACAAGAGACCTGTGGTGCGCTGATTGACAGCAGAGCATTTGACTGCCCAGCTGACAACATGAAAACACAGACAGCCACGCGGTGAAAGATACTCAAACAAACACACCCACAAACACACACATACATATGCACACACACACAAGAGGAACAGACAGATCCCCAACCGTGACACTTTTAGGTACAAATTGGTACCTTTTGAAAAGGTACCACCCCAGTGACAACTCGCTTACCTTTATTTCTGAAAGTGTGGCAAATTACTTATGCTCTTTGCATGTTAATTTTTCAGTCTTAGAACCACTTTAAAGTACTTGAAAACCAAATCAGTAACAGCAGGTTACATGACCATATGTGCACGCATGCATCCAGTGATTCTACACCTACTATTAGCTTGGGATGATCATTTTTGTGGATCCATGTGTATAGAGTTAATTTTGTAAAACAAAACAAAAATGCCAAGGATAACACATTTTTTGTAGGGTTTCTTGCAAACAATGTTATGTCTTTCATCTGTGCCAAAAAGTTGGAGCAAAAAGAACTTTTGTTGTCTGAGACAATGACCCAGAACAATGACCCTGACAATCTTCACATATAGGCATGCACTATTTAGTATAGTACACACCAGGTTACAGCAGACACTCTGGGATGTTCAATGCAAGGTGTTCATGGGTTGCAGCCAGTAGTGAGTTCAGAATATGGACTGCAGTAGAGGTCACAAATACTGTCCTGAATTGATTCTGCAGGATTTCAAAAATGAACAAACGACCCCATCTGCTATTCAGTTTGTAGCACCGCAAATAGGTCAATCTCAAAAGGTATGGAGTGAAGATAATATACTTTAATAAAATGTGGGGGCAAAAGAACATAAACCTATAGCTATGTAAACATTCACTAGGGTGAACTCACACAGACTTTTTCCAAAGCTTAATATAAATGCATGTGGTGCTTTTAGAGTTTTTGAAGTTGAGGGTCTCAAAGTGTATGTCCTGCAGTCTGTGTGAATTCAGTGACAAACTGGTGTTACATACAGAATGCACAATGCGGCAAGAAATCTGACAAATCAAACTAATCAAATGTGAAATGTTGTAAATGGTAACAATGAGTCAAAGAAAAACTTTGAAGTGTACAAAGACACTTTAAGTTGTCTTTGTACAATTGTAATCATTTCAGGATTTCAAGATTGCATTTAGTTTTTTATGCCAGCAAAATAACTCATTTCAATACATTGTAAAAAAAAGTCTTAAAGCTAATAGTAAAAAAAGAAAAACAAAAAACGGTCAGCTCTGGGGTGCATTTTCAAAAGCCATTGTTAGCCAACTAAAGTTGCAAGTTCCGTAGTTAAAAACATCATTCCACCTAACATTTGCAAACGTGTACGCTTGCAACTACACCTCTAGAGCTGTAGTTAGAAGCATAGTTCCAGTTGTGTTCTATTTCCAGTTATCCCTCCTCTGCCCTATTCCTTTCGAATGTTTCAACATTTAAACTGGGCATGATAAACAAAAAACATTAAAGCCATCTTTCTTACGTGTAACAGTGTTGCCAGATTGGAAATGTCAAAGTATCAAACCAGAACCTCAAAGTTATCGTATTTGGAGGAAAATTATCGTACACAAGTCAAACGAAGAGTATACAGACATTATCTAGACAAATAGCGTTTTGACACAACGTGCAAATTACCACAATACGTACATTTTTTTTAATTTTCAAAGTTCACCTCAGAGTTGCTGTCATTGGATACCTGCGTGTTGCCAGATGTTGAGGGATTAATTTTGCGGTACAAATTGGATTGCAACATAGTGCTGGTTTGCTCGAAAGCAGTGCACCCTCCCCAATTTCATATGTATAGTATCTGTAATGAGCTGATTTTCTGGCTGTGTTTTAATGAGATTAACTTTGGAAAAAACACATTCACATAATGCATTTGAATGGGGAAAAACGAGAACATCAAGGGCAAACTTCCGTCCTTCTCACTTTCCTTTTCAGCACAATTTTTTTAAACTTTATTGCTTAAACGATTGACCTCAACATAAAAACTACTGACCTAAACACAGCAGAAGGAATGTAACTCGTGAGAGAGAGTCATTCTCCACATTCATTGGCTGAGAAGATGTGACGTAAGATAGCATAGAAAACGTGCCCAACTCCACGTTCTCCTCACAGACAGTAGACAAAAGATGCAGCTAGATCAATAAGTATAGAAGCCCTAAGATTACAATAGAATGCTGTTTAAATGCCATAAAACTCTGAAATTATCGTACATTATAGGATTTTTTTCATTATTGATCATACATCGTAGAGGTCGAAATTATTGTACAAATACTATAATTATTGTACGTCTGGCAACGCTGTAACTTGCTTTTAAAGTATTTTTTACAGTTCAGTTTTAGCTTCATATTGACAATTGTGATTGCTTCGTAAGGCACTTTGAAATCATTTATGCCAATTTGAATGCAGCTGTGGCTCATGGCGAAAGCAATAGGTGACCTATAGACTGATTTCATGCGGACGCCATTTTAAACAGCGAAATCGAGGCTGCGGTGGGAAGAAACCCTGAAGTATCACGCAGGAATGTTGTGTGCCTGGCTGTATATCTTATCAGCGAAGAGAAAGTGACACAAATTTATACTTTCACCACCTTCCAAATGACACGAAGGTCTATTCTGAAAGAATAGTGACAAAAAAGGGATATCGGACCTCATTTACAGCTAAGTTAAGGGAAATGGCACTAATTAGTTAAGGTTTTCTTTCCCAAACACACGTTTTAGACGCCATTTATCAAACTTAAGTTAATGAACTGATTCTTTCACTATATTATACTTGCCAAGATAAAAAAAAAAATTATTTCTCATTAACATTTAAGGCACTGTTGATTGCGTTCTTAAACACAGCTGATTTGTCATTGTGTTCACGTGCTTAACAGAAACGACTGTTATTGGCTGTTCACTGTTGTTTACCAAGTGTAACACAGACGAGCGATCCGCTTAGTGAATCAATTGATCTTTGCAGATTTAAAACGCTCCAGTGTTCGTGTATCTGTGTTTGCAATCTGTGAAGAGCGGTGAACTGATGACCGTCACGGCCAATCACAGTCATTTCTATTGAGCACTACTACAAATTAGCTATTTAAGAACGCGCTCAGCAGCGCTTAAATGTTAGAGGGAAATGGAAGTTTTTAAAACTTCAGTACCGTGACAACACTATTAAAGACAAAACAAGGGTGTGCTACAGAGGACTGCATTGTTTTATTTCATAGGGTTACATTGGCTGAAGCAGGGAAGCCCCAACGGTGTTTACTTGGTGCCATGAACTGATGTCTAGGAGGACACTTAAGTGTATTACTCTTAAAGAGATTGTGATATTGTTTGATGCCTAATATGCTTTTAATTGTTTAAATTAAACTTAACTGAATGATATTAAAGTGATGTTTACACCATTTCTGCGTTTTGAAATTGCGGCAACAGCTGGAGGTTTGTAGTACACTTGTTGTTGCATTGTTTACAGTGCTGATCCTATACTTCTGGGTTTCTTCCCACCGCAGCCTCGCTTTCGTGTTTTAAAATGGCGGCCGCGTGAAATAAGAATATTATTTAAAAGCAGAATTTACGTTTGGTCTCCAAAGCTTGTGAAAACAAAAATATATAACATACGTTAATGGTTTTATTTTATAGTAGGTTAGTTATTAAGAAATGTATCTGTACTGTTTATGACATGGTTCCCCTTCAGGAGGGAAACTTCAATGCTATGTGGAAACTTCCACTATGGGGATTTCATTCAGAAAGCCAATCATCTGAAAGAGTATGTAAACGGGCCAATGAAATGCCAATGAGTTGGCAGCTTCAGCTTGCGCACCTGATGCTCGTTGCAATCAATTTGCTATAAGAGCACAGCACGCGCAAAGCCAAGCATCATTTTCACTTCAGAGACTTCAACAGCCTTCTGAGAGAGTCGATGAGGGTTCCTCCAGCTGAGTTTCAGACAGAGAGTGAACAAGATCGATCTCCCGGTCCAGAGTATGTGACACGCAGCGGCAGACGGTCGAGCTGGGTTTCTCTCTAGCCTGGCGTATTTTGGGTCCGGTCCTCCAGAGCGGTATGTATTGTTGCGAATTTCCTAAAAGAGAAACACGGTCGTGCAGCACGTCTTTTTCAAGACGTCGCTGTGACTGTGCACTTCTGGATGCAGTGGTTTCCTGTCCTCGGATGATGGGCACGAGCACTGCGTTTCATGTCTGGGGGTCCAGCATGTTAACGCGGTGCTCTCGGGCAGTGCATGCCATCACTCGGTGGCATGTTTGTTGTGCAGTTAAGATCGCGGTTCGCTCTTGCAAAAGGGCCACCCACCCCAGTTGTCCCCCGCTCCGCGGTGGGCACTCGGGCAGATCTGAGGGTTACAGTGAGAGTAAATCTGCCGCCCTCGGGCTTGTGGACCTCTCGCTCCTCCACGCGCTCCATCCAAGCTTCGAGTGAGAGAAGCGCTCCATCCTCGGATGGCCGCCCTCTCACTTGATGACACCGAGGCTCAGATGTCCACCGCTGCATCGGAGGCTGGGCTGTCATGATCTGATGAAAGATTTCCCCCCCTCCGCTCCCTCCCCTCAGTAGCGAACGCAGCAGCGGACGATCTTGAAACAGACATGATCACCCTGCTTTCCCTGGCTGTTTCGGTCGTGGTTCTGGAGATGGTTTATCCCCCAGCCTCGCGGCCGGACCAACTAGATGGGTGTATGTGGAGGATTAAAAGGCAAGACCTTCCAGCCTCCCATCCCTTTCTTCCCGGAAGTGCATAGTGGGCTCAGGCAGTCTTGAGGGCACCTTTCTCTGACTGATCTGCGTGCGCCTCCGCCTCACCACCCTTGATGGAGGAGCAGCCAGGGAGTACGAGTCGATTCCCCAGATTGAGAGTGCCATCAGGGGCCGCGTGGTGCCTCCTTCTGCTGGAATCAGCCTCATCTCCCGTCCAAGGTGTGTTGGTCCTCTGCCTCCCGAGCCAGAGCCCACAGAGCAGGGGGCCACGCTACTTCCACCCTGCACGCCAGGGTCCATGCGCACACTGGCCCAGCTGCACGAGGGTGGTTCTGACCCAGGCTTGTTACAAGCCCCGCACCGCACCCGACTGAGCTCCATGGACCTCAAGTCCGCTGCGTGTCCCCCGGGAAGGACGATGGCCAGGTTAGTGGTCCAGGAGCGCCAGCTCGGGCTAAACCTGGCAGAAATATGTGCGGAGTTGACAAAGTTAACTTTCTTGACTCCCCCATATACCAGTCTGGCCTGTTCGGCAACACCGTTGGTGGATTCACCCAGGAATTCACGGCGGTGCAGTCGGATACGATAGACCATCCATCGGCGGGAATGTAAGACCGCTCCCCCCCGCCGAACCATCCACATCCACTGCTTGTCCCTGAGAGCGCCCATCTACGAGTGCTGCTCCGCCCCTGCCTGCGCCTCCGGCCAGCAGCAGCGCTGAGCACCTCATTGGCAACTAGCGCTCCCCGGCCATCCGGAGAAGAGGGAACCTGCTCTCTTTTCGGTGGAGGGCCGGGCTCCTCAGAGAGAGTATTTTTACCTTCCCTGGATGTGATAGCCAGAATACTGCCAGTCAGGGACGCGATGAAAAACACTTCGCCAGTAGCTCACGAGGTCTGGGAGGATGGTCTCCTTTCTCTCACACCTTCAGCCCTCCCCTCCGGAGTCTGGGTGTAAGGTGAGTGAATCTTTCACCTCCAGCTCTTCCGCGGGACCCCAGCGCTCCCTGGATCAGCACTCCTACTCCGCGCTGCCCCACTGCTGGTACGTCAGCGATCGTAGCGATGCAGTCATTAGCGAGAGCTCT
>CAIGQZ010032437.1:1432687-1446111 GCA_903798205.1 Danio tinwini | reverse complement strand
GTGTGTAACTTTATTGAATGGATTTGATCATAATAATCTAGGAAAAGTCAGTAAAATAACAGTGTTTTTTTTGTTTTTTTCTAAAATTCTTAGTGTTTAACTTTATTGAATGGATTTGATCATAATAATCTAGGAAAACACTGTAAAATAACAGTGTTACTTTGTAAAACTCTTAGTGTGTAACTTATTTGACCGTAATAATCTAGGAAACGTCTGTTTTTCTGTAAACATCAAAATGAAAATATCTGTCGATGTATTATTTTTGCACTTTATTTTAACAAATAAATGTTACAATACTTTTATGGTTTTTGTGTAGCAGCCATAGCTAGCAGTCATTTGACCTTTTTTACATTTTTTTTTGTTTTGTTTACAGTGTACTGTATAGCCATATTGCACTGCTACGTGTGATATTGCGGTTGTGTGTTCAACAGTTCAATGGCATGATCTTTTATGTAAAAAATTTATCAAATGTGTTTTGAGTGTCTCAAAAACACTTTTGTGTGAGGAACTTTTTTCTCATGCCAAACATTCATATTTGCAGTTGACAACAGAAGCCATTGCTAATTCAAAAACATCACTTTAGAGCTAGAATTTGACCTATTCCCTTGCATAATGTAGATTAATGTCTTAGTGATGACTAAACAGAGGAGTTTGCTCACAGATCAAGATAATAAGGCTAAACGGCATAAAACAAGAGACAAGAGTTCTCATTTCTCTGCTTCATCCTGGCAATCCCTCATATTAACCCCATAAAAACCAAACAAAAACTAATAATTGTATATATAAATCATGCAAAACCTTTACATTTAAGTCAAATCTATTTGCTCTGGAGTAAATATATGATGAATGTGATCAAACATTGCCTTGCAATATAGCCTAGATTAATTAAATTGTACATTAAACTGCTATACAGACATCCATTATACTCCTGAACAAATGTTTGTGTAATTATAAGAGCTCTCTGCAGGCAATAAAAGGCTGCTGGAAGTCCCATCTCCAAAATCACCAAAACACATTTTCAAATAGGCCCTATATGCTTGTAAATAAACTGCATATTTGCAAACTACAATCTCACCTAAAATTAATTAATTAATTAATTAATTAATTAATAAAAGCAGCAATAAAAGCAATACCTTTTCTGTAAGTGGTAAGTCAGCCGATGTCCCTTAAAAAAATGATTAAATCATTTTATGTTTTTTTATAAAGGCTGTACACATTTAGGGTGCAATGGTTGTCCTTCAGGTCAGTTATAAAAAAACATTTGCACACCACAAAAAACTACTGGCACACACATGCACCCCCACCAAAAACTTTTCACATTTATGCAAATAGATTTTGCATTAGACAATATACCTTTTACTTTAATAAAAATAAAAAAAAAGTGTTGCTCACTGATTGAACATTGATGAAATACTCCAGACGGATGAAGAAATACCTCAAATTTGAGAGAGTTTGTGAGGAAGATGCAGTTGTTGTTTATACCAAATAGATTTGAGGCTTGAAATGTAAAATTTCTGCTTTATTACAGAGGTTTAGTAAAGGCGGATCATTTTTGATCCAAAGGGCGAACTGTGTATACATAATTCTAGGAGAACAGGAGGTTTAAAAACTAAGCTACATAACCTGTGTGTTACACTCCTACTATCTACCCATTAACTATCCTACTATCAATTTATTAGCATCTCCTCTGAAAAGGCTTTCCATAAATCATATCTTCTCACCTGATCAATCAGGGTGGTTTTAATCAATAAAAAGTCTAACAAAGTGAATCCTTAGCCATTTTCATCACCACCCTCTAAAAATAAAGGTTCCAAAAGTTGAATTGTTGCAGTGAGGGCATGAAAAGATGTGCTCAACCCTGTTCCTTGAGATCTAACTTCCTTTCAATCCTGATCAAACACAAATAAACCAATTTAGTAGGATCTGAAGGAGCACTTGGTAACTAAAGACAGGTGTGATCAAAGTTGTAGCTGAACTCTGCAGGAAAGTTGATGTCTAGGAACAGAGTTGAGAATGCCTGGCATAGAAGGGTTTTAAAAGAGCCATTATATTCCTTAGTGGGAAGAGCATTTCAGTTTTTTAAAGCCAACCCAGGCTCATTCTGAAAATGTAGCCCTATATACATTTCTGGAGTGTGCTAAATACATCCCAGAAGCTGCAGTTTTTGTTTTTAAGAATACACTAGAGGCCGCTGTGTATGCTTTTTGAGATCTAAAATTTAATTTGTGCCTGTTGTTCTCATGTAAATCCACCAGAGGCCACTGTTGACTGACTGTTTGACTGACTGAATGACTGAATGACTGACTGACCAATTGACTGACCCACCCTCCTACTTTCCTAAACCCAACTAATAGTATTTTCAAAGCACAGACTGACCTGCCCACCCACTTCCCTAAACCCAACCTACAATTTTAAAAAGCAATCCAGAAAAAGAAATGCCCTCGCCTGATTTTTACCACGTTTTCAGAATTGTTTTTTTTATTTTTTTGGATTCTGTTTTTTTTTACCCGCTTTTCTTTACCAGATTCAAAACCTGCCGTCATGGTCAACTCCTCTCTGTGTCTCAAGTCCACCAACATACATGGCGAGCTAACTGGAAAAACTGGTAACAGCAGGAAAGCCATTCATTCGGAGATAAGCAGTCAGTTATAAGTGAAAAAAAAGGAACGGCATCATACGGCCCTGTAGCATTTGTTTTAAAGACAAAATGCAGGCAAACATACTTCTGGCTACATTATTTGCGATCTCCAGAAATGTATATAGGGCTATGTTTTCAGAATGAGCCTATGTTGTCTAAAGCAGTGGGCCACACAAAGAGTCTGAACAATCTTTTATTTTACATCTTGTTCACTTGAATGCCACAATTTAACTCACAAGCAGCAAAATGAGTAAGAAACAGACATCTCTGGAAAGTTTCTTTGTGAAGAAAAAAAAAAGGCCCTGTCAAGGATCCACAAACTGCCAAGGAATGGATCCGCAACTCATGTCAACAAATCAGGAGGATCCAGGATGACTGTGCAAGACGAAGATCAACTGTTGGAGATTGCAAATATTGGTGTGGGCCAATCACATATCAGGTCTTTGCTGCACGCAGTTGAAAACATCTTAACTTTTCAGAATGACATGAGCGCACTGTAAGTCATGTGAAAAGAATTGACCAATCAGCTTCATTCTTTGTATGGATTATACATTCTCGTAGACTAATTATATCAGACAAGACAGAACACCCAAAAAACAGTGCAGTGCTTTTTCATTTTCTCCTTTAATAAAGTTGTATCAGAGTTGCAGCAAAATTTTGTCAGCTTTTCATCCCCTGAGAAAATACCAAGCCCCCCATCTCGCATTATGGGCTGCAGTAAAATTGTCAAGCATTGACTGGTCCGCAGTGACCACTGTGCTAAAGAGCATCTTGCCCACTTCAAAAAAAATTATGCATTTAAAAGCATTCATGGATGTTTGGAACCCTCAACGCCAATAAGGCCTTTTTTTTGTTCCCCAGAGCATGTTAGTATGCAGCAGCTACCCTGAAACATAATTTGAGGGCATGGCCTTGGATATCTGTATAACTGCACCCTAAATATACAAACATGAATAACAATTATATTTGATATGAACAAATCAATACAACACAACATTTTGTGAAAACCCCAGAGAATGAAGCAACACATCAGCAGATCTGCAGGGCACAACCACATTTATTATAAGAGAACTGCTTCATTTGTTGAAAACAGAATAGCATGACACTGCTAGACCAGCAAAAGATTTTCTTCACAGTTTACCATCATCAGCTGGTGTGATTATCATCACTGTAAAATTTAATTGCCCACACAGAAAGTATATACATGCATACATGTACCTATATAGATGCATATGCAATTATTAAAATCCATAGCTGCTAGACAACATAAATAAAAGCCCATGTAGAAATGTTCATATTTTATTTACTTAAGAACAATCGAACAGTACAAGAAAAAATATATAGTACAAGAACAAAAATAAGACAAAAAACTGAAATGAAATTTTAATGGAATGTTTGATACCGCATGGAAAATGGGAGAAAAAAATCCTCAGCATTTCTCTGTAATTTAGATTCACTCGGTAGGTAGCGTCAGTATAGACTATCCTGTCACAAAATGCGTCGAAAATCCTACACAACGGTAATAGTTTGATTGCGGTGTTTACATGTTTACATTCGGAGAGCAGCATTTACAGCTGATCTTTCAGTCTATAATATTGTACTATAATATTGCAGTGATATTAACATACTGTAAACTTAGTAACTAAATCATTTTGACTAAGGTATGTCTTTAAAACTAAAAGAGCACTGCTGATGATACGATGATACGAACTAACTTTGCCATCTGAATGAACAAACAAAGAGCACTGATCACACACTTACCAAATCTACAGCGACAGGACAATCAACACAAACTGGAGCCATGTCTTTTTGAAAAAAAGGAGACGAGCGGCAAATCCGGATTTCATCATTTCCAGATGCGAAAAGCTCTCGGGTAAAAAATGTTCCTTACAAACGCATTTCTGTCGCGTGTCACATGCACTGTACAGTATTCCACACGTGAGTCCAGCTGCGCTCTCATAACAGGGAAATGAAAACAAAACCTTTGTTGCAGCACATTAATAAATGCAAAACTGACAACCCATGTCTCCAAATCTTGTTCTTCCATTTGTTTTGGCAACACAATGTGGCGTCTCTCTATCGTCTGAACACTGTAACAGGTAAAAAAAACAGGTCTTCGAAGTGATCATGCATATTAATGAAGTTGCACCGCATACACAATAGAGTGCGCTGATTGGTTTGAACCAAGTCTTTCTCATGAATTAAACCTGCACACTCAGAGACCGATGTATTTGTAGGTACAGACATCCAGTCTCCATGCTGGAATACACACAAGTATCTAATCACCATGACGCAGCTTCAAAAATTTGTTTTAAACCGGAAGAGTGAATTTAATAACGCAAAAACAAGCAATTTTCAATTTTTTGTGAAATATACCTAATAGTGTTTATAGCAGCGTGAGACACATATATGACTGTCAACAGCTCAAAAAATGTGTTTTGGTGTTTTGTGACCCTTTAAGCCCAAACCCACCCGAACCGGTCGGGTTCCTTTGGGTTCGGGCAAATATCTTCAGCTCTAGCACAGACGCTCTTGATTCTGAAGGTCATTAATAATACAATAACACTAATACTGAGATGGTTACGGCATTTTAGAATAACCAAAACAACATTTCAGATGTTTTACAATGTGCTCAGCCTGCTGGATTATCCATTTGCACACATTTTTATCATAACATGATCTCTCATAATTATCGAATAAAAAGTTTATCCTACCTAGTTATATTTTTTATGCCCATTTTTTAAAACGTATGCGCATCATGGTGTTACCATCAAGCGTTTTTTATGCGCATATCCAAAATGCGCATAAAAATAGGTAGATGGAAACGAAGCTGTTCTGTGTGGTATACAATCGGAGTCACTTTTAAAAGATGATGTAAGCGGGTCATCAAAAAAATTGGATACAGTCACAAAATTGGAATTGACCATCATCAAGATCTGCAGTGTAAATGCAGCCTCAGTGATTTATTTTTTTACTAAACACATGATGCTTGTTCAAACTATTTTGGGGGGACAACTTATTTTATGTTCAATCTACTTAAATTTGTAAAAAAAAATGTATATATATATATATGTATATATATATATATTTTTATATTGTTTTTTATATATATTGAGTTAAATGGTTTGTGTTGGATCAACGTGAAGGGATTGTTTGGAACCCAGCATTTGTGTTTTTACAGTGATTGATAAAATAATCATATTATTGTAGGGCGTATACTTGAAAAGATACATTGTGATTCAAGCATAATCAACTTATTAATGCACAAGGGCCTATGTGTATTCATTATGGTCTTTTTTATTTATTTATTTTTTTACATTTATCAGTTTAATTCAGACTAAAGCAATGTCTTTTAGGATCACCTGAATGATTTTATATAACACCTTTAGGACTTGCAGTTTAGCAGTAATGTAAAAACACCCAAAACGTCATGGAAATGAACTCAACAAATTTGATTAATTTAAGAAAGCTGGTATTATTTACAGTGCAAGGCTCTAAGGCATTAATTTCATCACAGACCTACAGAATGAAGTCATTTGAGCTGATTGAAATGCACAGCATAATTCGATCCGCCAGTTGTGTTCCATATTACACCTCTCCTGCGCAGCTAGTCTCTTTTTATTATCATCAAAAGCATTTCTTGTTTCTAATAAGTGGAAGAAATTTAAACTGCTTCCACTGATCCACATAAACGAACACACCGCGGACGTGTGACAGGAAGGAAAGACAGTAGTTCAGAGCGGAAGCATATCAATAAAAACTCCATTGATACATTATTAACACACGCTGCTTTGCAATGTCAGACTGACGCTGTCCATCTCCAACTTTCCTCAGAGAATCAATTAGGAGATAAACAGCATTGTTTCTTTGGCTGTGGGAGATTGCACTGGCTGTCCATCCTGTTTTCCTGGGGCAAGGAAAATGGACAACAGAGTGGCGTCCATTAGGAATATAGACAAGTAAAAGTGTTTGTTTGTGCAGTGGTTTTGTGGGGGAGGGTTTGAGGCTAAAAGCATTGCAGGTGATGCTGACATGCATTAAGTCTGCTGCTGCAGTGCTTGTTTAGTAACAAGAATTGATAATTACTGAGATACTCTACATTAACATGTCAAAAAACCAAATAAATGCTGTATCTTTTGTATTATAATATAGATTAGAGAAGGAATAATGGTTGAAGATATCTAATTTATTCTAAAATGATGATAAGCACCTGTGACTGCACATTCTCTATTAACATGCCAACTTGCTACACTGCTTGCCAACTGTAAACCGCCTACAGTTAGAATAATGAGCTTTATTACTTGCCAGAAGATTTTCAGCTATTGTGTGTGTGTGTGTGTGTGAATCATTATTAATTTGCTTATTGTTTATTCATAAGACTTTAACCTGTTTGGACTATTTCATCAGCCAGGTTTTGACACAAAATGTAATTAAATGTGTACATATTATATAAAATATGTGCTTTTAAATGTACACTCACCGGCCACTTTATTAGGTACACCTTTCCAACTTCTCGTTAACACAAATGTCTAATCAGCTAATCCCATGGCGGCAACTTAATGCATTTACACATGTAGACATGGTCAAGATGATCTGCTGCAGTTCAAACCGAGCATCAGAATGGGGAAGAAAGGTGATTTAAGTGACTTTGAAAGTGTCATGGTTGTTGGAGCCAGACGGGCTGGTCTGAGTATTTCAGAAACTGCTGCTCTACTTTCACGCACAAACATGTCAAGGGTTTACAGAGAATGGTCAGAAAAATATAATACCATAGCCTACCTTAGTATTGTTGCTGACCATGTCCATCCCTTTATGATCACTGTTTACCCATCTTCAGATGGTTACTTCCAGCAGGATAACGCGCCATGTCATAAAGCGCAATCAACTCAAACTAGACTCTTGAACATGACAATGAGTTCACTGTACTCAAATGGCCTCCAAAATCACCAGATCTCACCCATATATAGTGATTATTACTTAGAAAAACACACAATATATTTATATGCATAAATGTCAAGAAAATAGTAATACTGACCTATTACTGTTTGCATAAAGTATTTTAATTTATAAAGACACAAACAAGATATAGCAATAAAGAAAGCAAGATATTGTTCTCCGTTTAATTGCCATAATTCATTTGTGCTGTTCTGTCATTTTAATACAGACATTTGGAAGCACAGATTTGATATAATATTTACATATTTAATTACATTTTGTGTCAAAATCTATTATGGGAATTAAATAAAGACAAATGAACGTTATCAACTTATGTTGATAGAAGGCTAAATCAACCAAATATAGTGATTTTTTTACTTAGAAAAACACAAAATATATTTACTTTTAATGCATAAACGTAAAAAATAATAATACTAACCCATTTCTGTTTGCAGAAAGTATTTTTAAGAGGTAGTCGAGAGTATTTTTAAGGCTTGGTTGTGTTTATAAGATGCAAAGCAATGTGTGCTCATGCTTCATTTGTGAAAAACCATGTTATTTTTTCATATATCTTACTTGAATTATATACAGCTACTCTGCTAACATGAAAATGACTCATATTTCCTAGTTCTGCACAAAGGCCCACTCTCAAGAGGCTCTGATTGGTCAGCTAACAATGTGCTGTAATTCGCGGATTGGCTCCATGTCACCAGGAAGTGTCTCTGGTATAACATTACAGCGCATCTGGCCACACCCCTTCACTGTGCAGGGTGTATGCTCGTAACCTGGGTAAAAAGGGTTTATGACATCATTAACCCGGATGTATTTTTCGGATGTATGTAAGTCCCCAAACTTTGTTTGCTGTAGGCTTTTCTAAGCTAACTCTGTAAAAGCCATTGTCTCCCTTTGCATAGAACTTTGAGCATATTACATTCAGAGATGTTGTTTATGTTCACACCGCTTTATTACACATGAACTAAAGTTTAAAATATGATATCATAGTGGACCACCCCTTTAATTCATAAAGACACATACAAGATAGCAATAAAGAAAGCAAGAGATTCTTCTATCCGTTTAATTGCCATAATTCATTTGTGCTGTTCTGTCATTTTAACATAGACATTTGAAAGCACAGATTTGATACATATTTAATTATATTTTGTGTCAAAACATTACAGCAGTCTAATGAACACAAATTACATTATCATTCATTCATTTCTTTTCGGCTTAGTCCCTTTATTAATCTGGGGTCGCCACAGCGGAATGAACCGCCAACTTATCCAGCCTATGTTTTACACAGCGGATGCCCTTCCAACCCATCACTGGGAAACATCCACACTCATTCACACACACTCATACACTACAGTCAATTTTAGCATTCCCAATTCACCTATACCACATCTCTTTAGACTGTGGGGGAAACTGGAGCATCCAGAGGAAACCCACACGAACACAGGGAGCACATGCAAACTCCATACAGAAATGCCAGCTGACCCAGCCGAGGCTCTAACCAGCGACCTTCTTGCTGTGAGGCGAACATTATTAACTTATGATGATAAAAGGCTAAATCAACCATACATAGTGATCATTACTTAGATAAAAACATACAATATGTGTAATGCATAAATGTCAAGAAAATGCTAATACTGACCTATTTCTGTTTGCAGAAAGTATTGCAATTCATAAAGACACATACAAGACAGACTTCAGGATTTGTCATGACAGTTTTTTTATATTTATTTATTTTTAATAACAATGTGCTATGCACATTTTAAAATAGTTTATTGTAATCTAAAGTTAATTATTAGGTTTAAAATAAAGTGTTTTTTAGATAGATTGCAACCTAAAAATGGCATGAAAGGGAGAAATATTACCATCGGAAATGTCAAACGATAATCTTAATGCATTTATTTCCTTTCAAATGGTTGTTAGTTTATTTAATTGTATATTTATTTATCTGTCTGTCTATTTGTCTATCTACCTATTTCGAAATAAAAAGCTTTAATCAATTTTGAAGTATGATTTCAAGAACTTGAGTGCATTTTAAATATTGGCTATGATTGGGTATAAAGCCTTTGCATTTGCAGAATGCATTTATTTATATTTAATAAATTTACATAATTATATAACATAACATTTATAACATGTATTACACAAATAGACCTCACATAAGATCAAATAAAACCTTCTTCTATGTATCCTTTAAAGTAAAGCATACGTATTCCTGAACAACTCTTTTTCGAGTCTTTCTTTTTTTTGTTAATGGAGGGAATGTAATTTCAAGCGAACGCAATGCCTAGCTGTGTTTCTTTCATCATTGTCCTCTCTAATGACTCAACGACCGCTCAACAATCACTTTTGTACAGCTCTGTCGAAGTTTTAATGGATGAAAAATGAAATCGAGTCTGTGTGACTTTTAATGAGCATTGGCCTGTTATTCCCCTTGTTATCTGGTAATTAGCATATATTAATGTTCAGAGCCACATACCCTGCTAAGTATGTATATATTTGATCAGAGCTTTAAATAACTGCCAATCAAAAACACACAAAAAATATGAGTCCTGAGAAGGAAAGGCACTTGAGAAACAATTTAATAGCCACGGGAGAAAAACTCATTTACAATGGCAATAAGCATCTTCATCTCCTCTTTAAATCAAATGAATGGCTCTCTCAATAACCTAAAGTTATAAGAGCGAATAACACATAGGGCATCTGAAGACAACAGCAGACTACACAACTGAAGCATGTATTGTAGTCACATGTTTAGGGTTACATAAAAAAAGAGCACAACATAAACAGTTCACAGCGGTGTTCTTCCTGTCATAAATCCTACAATAAATTTTAAACTGCTTTGAAATTGGGCCGATTATCATCCTTCATTTTTTCTAGCTTTCTTTATCATTTTCATAATCAGCCACAAGCAAAAATGTGTGTGTATACATATGCACTGGCCACTTTATTAGGTACACCTGTCCAACTGCTCGTTAACGAAAATTTTTAATCAGTCAATCACATGGCAGCAATTTTAATGCATTTAGACATGTAGACATAGTCAAGACGATCTGCTGCAGTTCAAACCAAGCATCAGAATGGGGAAGAAAGATGATTTAAGGGGCTTTGAATGTGGCATGGTTGTTGGTGCCAGACGGGCTGGTCTGAGTATTTCAGAAACTGCTGATCTACTGGGATTTGCACGCACAACCATCTCTAGGGTTTACAGAGAATGGTCAGAAAAAGAGAAAATATCGGCAACGGTAACTCAAATATCCACTCGTTACAACTGAGGTCTGCAGAAGAGCATCTCTGAATGCATAACATGTCAAACCTTGAGGCAGATGGGCTACAGCAGCAGAAGACCACAACGGTGGCACTCAGCTAAGAATGGTAAACTAAGGCTACAATTCACACAGGCTCACCAAAATTGGACAATAGAAGATTGGAAAAACGTTGCCTGGTCTGATGAGTCTTCTGCTGTGACATTCAGATCGTAGGGTCAGAATTTAGCATCAACAACATGAAAGCATGGATTTATCCTGCCTTGTATCAATGGTTCAGGCTGGTGGTGGTGGTGTAAAGGTGTGGGAGATATTTTCTTGGCCTACTTTGGGCCCATTAGTACCAAATGAAGATCGTGTCAGCGTCAAAGCCTACTTGAGTATTGTTGCTGACCATGTCCATCCCTTTATGACCACAGTGTACCCATGTTCTGAAGGCTACTTTCAGCAGCATAACGCACCATGTCATAAAGCATGAATAATCTCAGACTGGTTTCTTGAACATGACTCTTGAACAATGAGTTCACTTTACTCAAATGGCCTCCACAGTCACCAGAACTCAATCCAATAGAGCACCTTTGGGATGTGGTGGAACAGGAGATTCGCATCCTTAATGTGTAGCCGACAAATATGCAGCAACTGCGTGATGCTGTCATGTCAATATGGACCAAAATATCTGAGGATTATTTCCAGTACCTTGTTGAATCTATGCCATAAAGGATTTAGGCCGTTCTGAAGGAAAAACGGGGTCCAACTCGGTACTAGTAAGGTGTACCTAATAAAGTGGGTGGTGAGTGTGAGTGGTGAGTGTACTAAGTGTTACATTGTAGGAAAAAGTCATACAAATAATTACAGAATGAATAAAATGTGAATATTTTAATTATACTTCATAATATAACATGGCTCTTTAGAGGTTTTGCACTGGGTAATTACATTCAAAAAGGACATCTCGCCTCATACAGGATATGACTGAAAGGTAAAGAGCAGTAACATACTGTGTATTGCTCTGTGAACACAGTAAAATCTACTGCTACCAATCTATTATGGGTAAGGGATAAAGACATCTTTTTAAGAATGCTTCCCCAGTGTGAAGCTTGTTGTAATATTTATTTATTTTTCTCACTGAGAGTGTAGGCGGCAAGCTTAAGTCGAAGCTTGAACCCCTTTTTTTTTTACACAAAACCTGCATCTTATTCACTAAACACCGGTAATCCACTTTAACCCATCACAATCTGTACTGATTTAGCCACTTAAGGCATTGTATTCGAAAATAAATCAATGTAAATTAGCTATTTAAATTAGATGTTTCATTAAGAACACTGTGTGTGCATGTGTATGTGTGTGTATTATATAGTCATCAACAAACATTTATCCAGTGATGATCAAATAATGGAGATAATCATTAAAACGTGATGCAGTGTGTAGCAGCACTGGAGTAATGCATGCCACTTAAGCCATGATCACACTGGACTCGACTGCATTCTATTAAACACTGTTCATTGACATGCAAACCCTACACAGTGGAAAAACAAGCCTGTGTAAATAAGTTTTGCATTTCACTATGAAAAAAAATAATAATAAAACTGACCTGCAAGTTAGAGTGGCACAATGGCTTAGTGGTTAGCACTGTCACCTCACAACTAGAAGATTGCTGATTTGAGTCCAGGCAGGGCCAGTTGGCATTTCTGTGTGGAGTTTGCAACGCAATCTCACGGCAATTTGTAACTTTTTGATTTAGTGGCTAATTCGTATGAATTCATACTTTCTAATTCGTACAATTTAGTACGATTTGCTCAAGATCATGTGCAAATTTTGTCAGTCCAAACACACACCATTTTTTTTCATTTTGTATGGGGACTTCCTGTAGAGGTAGATAGCAATATATTCAATAATGCAATATGTTGTGATAATCAATATGCACAAAATTGATAACAATTATTTGCTGTGAAGTGACAGCTGATGGCTGAGGACTGCTTGGTACACTCCAAAAAAAATATTTATTATTTTTTTGCTCGTTCAAACTACTTATTTAAAATGAGCTGAAACAACACAATTCTTTAGATTTCATTGAGACAATTTTTTTCAAAATCCACATAAATTTGAAAAGTGTCAAGTTAACTTAATCAATTTGTGTGGGGACAACATGAATAAATTGTGTAACCCTGCATTTTTTTACAGTGTAGTAAAGCCTTCATCCGACAGTTGGCAAATGGCAAAATAGCAAAAATAGGCAATAGGAGGTCATGGGACAAATCAATTATGCCCAATATGTTACAGGACATCCCGGCTAATTCGGCCATTAGTCTAGAACCTCATAGAAGCGACAGATTCTCATCTGTTAGGAAGTAAGTAATGTTAGCCCTACCCTGTTTGTCTTTTTAACATATGTTCAGTATTGTGTGACAATGACGCTGCTGCCTGCCTGCATTCTATTTCGTCTCTCTTTCTCTTTTCGACCCATAGCGTTACGAAGTATATGTGGCATCAAAGATTCAAACATTACTGCTTATGGGTTATGTCATGTGACTCATGTCACTGGTTTCAATATATTATAATTAATTATACATATATATATA
>CAIGQZ010032437.1:1343301-1356046 GCA_903798205.1 Danio tinwini | reverse complement strand
TGTAAATCAAAAATGCTGTGTGTGTTAACCATTATTTAAAACCGTCATTCTTTAAATGACTTCAACAGTTATTATTTAAAACAGTCAAAATATGATCAACCATTTGGTAGAGCAGGCAGTAAATATTAAAAAGCAATGTTTATTGAGGACCAAAATCAACACTCTATAATAATTTTTGATGGATAATATGACTTGACTTGAAAAAAAATAGAATATATTTCAGGAATATATCACTTCTTTTAAACTCTAACAATAAACATTGATTTTATTTTTGATTAAATAAATGCAACATTGGTGATCATAAGAGACTTCTTTCAAAAACATTAAAGAAAATCTTAATTATTCCAAACCTTTGACCAATGGTATATATATATATATATATATATATATATATATATATATATAAGCAGTCAGAGACACATATTTGTCATTGTATATCTGACTGGCTGATCTCGGGTTAGTTTTATCACCCCTGGCAACAAATGAGGTTAACTCCTCCACTTCCCCTGGATATTGTGTCTTGCCTGTGCAAATGTGTGGCCAAGTGACGGGGAAGAGTAATACTCTTCTGCCTAGATAAATATTTCCCTTCATAATTCAAACCTTATCTCCTGGAGACTCCTGTAAAACAGGAACATCTGCTCTGAAAACTGCCTTGTTTCTCGCCGAATAAAGGTTCTGGGTGTTTTCCAACATTTGTTATTAATTCTACAGGATCAAATAAACAACTAAATGCTTTAAACATCTACCAGAATGCTTCATTCTTTAGTCATTTATAAACATGTTTATTTTTTTACTTAATTTTTTTTTCAGTTGCGAGGAATTCATTGTTTATTATTCACAGGCTTCGTTGGTCATTTCGAGTCAGCAAAGCACGGGGTAATTCTAACACTATGTTGAGGTCTGATTAAACCTTGTAAACCTATGTTCTTCATTCACAAAAAAAAAGAGATGTTGGTGGCCTATTCTCGACCAGAAGACTTTGTTGGAATAACAAATATGGCAGTATGGCTCCTTTCACATGCTGGCTCACGTTGACCCTTCCCAGGACCCATGGAGGCAGGCAGGAAGCCAACTCAAAGTGAACCGCTCCTCGCTGCTCAGGTGACCAGGAAATAGCTGGTCAGTGTTTGTGACCATCTGTCTACTGTAGTGGTGGTGAAAAACAGCAGGGCAGCAGGGCTACATAATGAGCGCAGTGTTCACATCATTTGGGTTGATGTTACTTGGCAGCCCGAGACCCTGATACTTCGGCAAAATCTGCAAACTGGAACGTTTTAATCAAACAGGAGAGTAACAATGAGCAAAATTGTGAACTGTGAGAAATATTAATACTGTCTTATGCCGTACAAAAAATGAACAAGATCTATTATGAATAGTAGTGCAGTTAATTTAAACTCCACACGAAGAAGCTAATTAGGCACACTACAAATTTAACAATTAATTGTTTTTAATTATTATATAAACTACATATTAGTACTGGGCTAGGATTAGTCACGATTAATCACACCCAAAATAAAAGTTCGCTTTGACAAAATATATATGTGTGTGCTGACACGGTGGCTCAGAGGTTAGCAATGTCGCCTCACAGCAAGAAGGTCGCTGGTTCGAGTCCTGGCTGTATAGGTGAATTGAATTAACTAAATTGAACATAGTGTATGTGTGTGAATGAGTGTGTATGGATGTTTCCCAGTACTGGGTTGCAGCTGGAAGGGCATCATCTGCGTAAAACATATGCTGGATATGTTGGTGGTTCATTCCGCTGTGGCGACCCTTGATTAAAAAAGCGACTTAGCCGAAAATAAAATAAATGAATGAATGAATATTTTGTTTATTTAAATTTATATCTTAAATTAATAACAATCCTTATATTATCATCATTATATAACAATTGTATAGAAATTATATAAATCATCAACATATTTCGTTTATATCTAAATGTAAATAAACATTTCTCAAGTAAATGCGTGCATGTTTGTATTTATATGTACACTCAACGGCCACTTTATTAGGTACACCTGTCCAACTGCTCGTTAACGCAAATTTCTAATCAGCCAATGACATGGCAGCAACTCAATGCATTTACTGTAGGCATGTAGATATGGTCAAGATGATCTGCTGCAAGTGACTTTGAATGTGGCATGGTTGTTGTTGCCAGACAAATTCATCTGAGTATTTTAGAAACTGCTGATTTACTGGCATTTTCATGCACAACCATCTTTAGAGTTAACAGAGAAAAGTCTGAAAAAGAGAAAATATCCAGTGAGTGGCCGTTCTGTGGGCACAAATGCCTTGTTGATAGGTCAGAGAAGAACTGCCAGACTGGTTCGAGATGATAGAATGGCAACAGTAAATCAATAACCATTTGTTACAACCGAGGTATACAGAAGAACATCTCTGAACGCACAACACAATTAACCTTGAGGCAGATGGGCTAGAGCAGCAGAAGACCTCACCGGGTGCCACTCCTGTCAGCTAACAATAAAAAACTGCAGCTACAATTCGCACAGGCTCACCAAACATAAACAATATCAGTTAGTATATATTTGTTTTGTTTTTTTTCTTTGTGTGAAATGATCATATGCTTCAAAAAACCTGGAATATACTCATTTAAATAACAATTATTTGACAATTAAAAAGAAAATTGATCTAATTTATTTTCTCAATGTACGTTCCTATATATATTGTGAATGTGTCATAGGTGCATGTTATTCCAAATATAAAATGTGCACCTCATCTTTAAAAAAATAAAACATTTCCTCTGATACTTCCTTTCCACTGACATCATTTGCAGCCACACCATGCAGTCAAATTGATATTTGGGCATTCTTTTAAATTATAATTGGTGTGGCTGCATTTTGGTATGGGTATGTCCACTTTCAAAATTCATCCCAGAATGGAGCCAGACCAATTAAAATATAAATCCAACTCCCACAGTGCTTGTTTTCTTTTGGTAATACATATGGAACTGAAATTATTCACAAACAATAATTCACATACACATGGCTAAATTTGACAGGCCTGAAGAGAGG
The DNA here is from genome assembly GCA_903798205.1 of Danio tinwini. Taxonomy (NCBI): domain Eukaryota; kingdom Metazoa; phylum Chordata; class Actinopteri; order Cypriniformes; family Danionidae; genus Danio; species Danio tinwini. The sequence goes on along the minus strand of CAIGQZ010032437.1, from coordinate 1,353,014 downwards.
GGTCTGGATGCAGACTTGATGCAGTTGCAAGGTGAGCTGCATGCAATGCTTTTTAATTCCTTTACCTAACCCCACCACTAACCCTACCCCTCAGAGTTACGACACTAGCTCTATTGAGTGCATTGTGTCTGACATTGCAAGTCTGAGATATGCAGTCTCAGCTTGCAAATCCAAGTCCGCATCCAGATACTATTTGACCTGGTTGCCAAACTTAGTTGATTGCACATTCCACCAGTAAGAGCAGAGTGTGAAGATTTGGTTAGCAGAATAACCGCAGAGTTTTGCTTAACATGTTACAATGCACACAACATTAAGGGTGATATATCAGAGTTCAAAAGAAGACAAATTGTTGGTGGTGTGCATCTCGCTGCCACATCTGTGACCAAGACAGCAAGGCTTTGTGATATATCAAAAGCCGCAGTATCCAGGGTAATGTCAGCATACCAGCAAGAAGGATGAACCACATCTAACAGGAGTAACTGTGGACACAAGAGGAAGCTTTTAGAAAGCGATATCTGGCAGCTAGCTTAGATTATATTAAAAAAAACTTAAAACCACAGCTGCCCAACTCACTGCAGAAATAAATGTGCAGGTCAACTGTCCTGTTTTTACCAAAACTGTTCATCGGAAGGTCCACGTGGTCAATATACATGGCCGGGCTGCTATAGACAAATTTTTGGTTACTCGTGCCAATGCCAAATGTCAGTTTCAATGGTGCCAGCAGTAAAAAAAAAAAACTTGGACTGTGGACAATGTGTTCTCTGATGAGTCCACCTTCAATGTCTTTCCCACATCAGGAGAGTTATAGTGTAGAGAAGCCCCAAAGAAGCGACCAAACAGACTGTTGCATGCCCTGAGTGAAACATGGGGGTAGATCAGTAATGGTTTGGGCTGCAATATCATGACATTCCCTTTGCTCATTGCTTGTGCTAGACATGCACGTCACTGCCAAGGACTACCAAACCATTCTGGAGGACAATAGCATCATTGCATCCTATTATATTAAATTAAATTAAATTCATTTTTATTTGTATAGCGCTTTTACAATGTGGATTGTGTCAAAGCAGCTTTACATAGAAGATTATAGTGAATTGAAAGTGTCAGTTCAGTTTTTAGAGTTTAAGTTCAGATCAGTTTAGTTTAGCTCAGGTCAGTGTGGTTTAATATTTACTGCTGAGAGTCCAAACACTGAAGAGTAATCCATCGATGCGCAGCTCTACAAGTCCCGAACCATGCAAGCCAGTGACGACAGCAGCGAGGAAAAAACTTCACCAATTGTCACCAATTATCAGGAAGGCTATTTCAGAGTTTAGGAGCCATAAATAAGAAGGCTAGTCCTTCTTCACTCGACTTTGCTATTCTAGGTACTACCAGAGGCCCTGAATTTTGAGATCTTAAAGGGTGGGTTGGATTGTAGCGAGACAGGAGGTTGGTTAGATAAACAGGAGCTAGATTATTTAAAGCTTTATAGGTAAGAAGTAATAATAAGCAGCCAATGTAAGAAGTATAAAATTGGGGTGATATGATCAAATTTTCTAGATTTGGTAAGAACTCTGGCAGCTGCATTTTGCACTAGCTGAAGCTTGTTAATAGAGGATGCTGGGAAACCAGCGATCAGAGCATTACAGTAATCCAGCCTAGAAGTCATAAAAGCATGAACTAGCTTTTCTGCATCTAAGATGGATAGTATATTTAGTAACTTAGCTATATTTCTCAGATGAAAAAAAGCAGTTTTTGTGACATGGGATATATGATTTTCAAAAGTTAAATTGCTGTCTAATATAACACCCAGATCTTTTATAGTAGAACTAATGCTAACTTTGCATCCCTCTAATTGTAGGTTGAGTTGTGAGATCCACTGTGTACAGGATTTAGGCCCAATAAGCAATAGTTCTGTTTTGTCTGAATTTAAGAGAAGAAAATTGTTGGTCATCCAGTCTTTAACATCTTTAACGTACTCAGTTAGCTTAGACAGACGTTTCATCAAGTTTGGTTGAAATATATAATTATCATCTGCATAGCAGTGAAGCTGATCCCATGTCTTCTAAAAATGTCTCCCAGGGGTAGCATGTAGATTGTAAACAGCAAAGGGCCTTAAACTGATCCTTGAGGCATCCTATACTTTACTGGCCTGATTTGTGAAAGCTGTCCATTAAAACTGGTAACGGTCAGCTAAGTATGACTTAAACCATTGAAGAGCCTCTCCCTGGACACTTGTAGAATTTAAGAGGTCTATGAGGATATTGTGGTCAATGGTGTCAAATGCCGCACTAAGATCCAGTAATACTAACAACAAGATGCACCCTTGGTCAGCAGCTAAGAGTAAATTGTTGGTTATTTTCACTAATGCGGTTTCTGTACTGTCATGAAGCCTGAAAGCTGACTGAAACACCTCAAAAACATTATTCATCTGCAAAAAAGAGCATAATTGGTCAGAAACAACTTTTTCTAGTATATTAGACATAAATGGAAGATTTGAAATAGGCCTATAATTAGCTAGGTTGCTGGGGTCCAGTTGTGGTTTCTTAAAAATAAGCTTAAAAACAGCTAGCTTGAAAGGATTTGGAACATGGCCTATAGATAGAGAAGAGTTGATAAGGTTAAGAAGAGGTTCTCCTATTACCGGAGGCAATTCTTTCAGTAATTTTGTTGGAATTGGGTCCAACATACATGTAGCTGGTTTAGAACCACATATAATTTTATCTAGCTCTTCCTATTCTATGATTTTGAAGCACTGTAAATGTGTGGAATGTTTAAAGGATCTGAATTATAAAACGGTGCAGAAAGTTGAACATCTTCAATTTTCTGTCTGAAGCCTTCTATTGTATCACAGAAAAAATTCATGAAGTCATCACTACTAATTTGCAGTGAGACATTTTTTTCCAAAGATGACTGATTATTTGTTAATTTAGCAATGGTGCTAAATAAAAATCTAGGATTGTTGTGATTATTTTCTATCATTTTGCGGAGGTGCTCAGCTCTGGCGGATTTTAGAGCCTTCCTTTAGCTGGACATACTGTCTTTTTATGCAATTCTAAAGACCTCTATTTTATACTATGGTGTAGTTTTATTCTCTCTAGCCTTTTTTAATTTGATGGGTGCCACAGTATTTAGTGTGCTAGTAAAGATAGCATTCTGCTGGTTACTACATCAAGGTCATTTGCGTTTGCGGGTGCTTTTCGAAATAGCGAAAAATCAAGTAAGTTATTTATGAATTTATCTTTAGTGGACCGAACAATAGTTCTACCAGCGCAGTATATTTGTGCGGGTCTGTCAATTTCAGGTAAACACAGCTTGCTGACTGTACCTACAAAGTAAGAGGTTGTTGTCTATTATATCATCACTTTGTGGTACAAGGTCTACATCAATGACCTCAATTCCATGAGACAAAATAAGATCTAATGTATGCTTTAAGCGATGGGTTGGACCAACAACGTTTTGCTTTATCCCAAGTGAATGTAGTAAATCTATAAATGCGAGCCCTAATGTATTGTTAGCATCATCTATGTGAATGTTAAAGTCTCCTACAATTAGTATTTTATCAGTTTTAAGTTTTTAAGTCACAAATAAAATCAGAAAACTCTTTTAGAAAATTGACATAGGGTCCTGGGGGTCCATATATGGTGCTAAAAGCGAGCAATAGCATAGGTTTTTTTCATAATATCCGGATGATAATGCACCAATACACACAGTAAGACTGATGACAGAGTGATTTGATAACCATAAAAGTGAAATTGAACATCTCATATGGCCTGCACAGTCACCAGACTAAATATTATTGAGCCAATTTGGGGTGTTTCAGGAAACATTTTCCTCCATCAGCATCACAATGACCTGGCCACTATTCGTCAAGTAGAATGGCTCAGAAATCTCTCTGGCCACTGTGCAGGACTCGTATCTGTCATTTCAAAGATGAACTGATGCTGTATTGGCCACAAAAGAAGGTCCTCCACCATACCAATGAATTATTGTGGTCTAAAACCAGGTGTTTTAGTTTCATTGTCCAACCCAGCAGGAAAGACATACTGTAGAAGTCAATGGCTGCTGGTTTTCAACATTCTTTAGTATTCTTTATGCTATGGAGGAATGACATAGAGCATATAAAGTAGTTATAGAACGTTTAAATTTGAACAAACAGATGTTCCAGTGTTCATAGAGGTCGTATGGTGTATATAAGGACGAATGAAGAACAAAAAAGAATTTCACTTTAACAGAGCTTGAACTAATGTATCTTGTGTGGATAATGTATCTCTCTCTCTCTCTCTCTCTCTCTCTCTCTCTCTCTCTCTCTCTCTCTCTCTCTCTCTCTCTCTCTCTCTCTCTCTCTCTCTTTTTTCTCTCTCTCATGACCTATCAACATCCCTCATTCCTCAACATCCCCAGGACATATTGTGTTTGGACTTAGCTGACTGTATCTACAAACACCCTGTTTACAGATGGTCGATTTGTTTTCGAAGCTTGTAGGAGGCAGCAGTCAGCAATGGTCAAAGAAACATTAATCAGTTCAGCGCCCGAAATCTTTACAGCAAATTACAGAATTCCATATTTTTTTTTTTCTATCATACAAGCTATTAATTTTAATATTCTCATTCTCTCATCCCTGTTATCCTTTGACTTGTAGTGCCATCAAGGTGTTTGAAACGTTTTTTCCTAAATAATTGTTAAAATGCTGCAATTTGCCAGAATTATAGTTGTGTTTCCTTCCAGATTTAAAGTCAGGTTGTCACACTAATGTATATAGTGCTTTATACAATGCATATGGGTTTAAAACAACCGTACAAGTCGTAAAGCAACTCTACAAATGCAGTTCAACTTAGCTCAGTGTTGGTTTTAATTTACTGCTATTTGTTGGGTAATAATGACACAAGCTGCTCTACTGAAATAATGTCTGCTAAAGTTCAAATAAGTTCAGTGATGATTCAGTTCACTTCAATAGCATTGTCGATTTGCCTAAGTTCTTTGGTCATAATACAAATAAGATTAATCTCTAAAAAAACTAAATACTCAATTACTATAGACTTGAAATTCTCTTAAATTGAGGTGAGCTAAAAACTATTTAACTCAAATTCATTGTATATGTAGTATCAGGTACATTAGGACATGTGTGAATGCAAATTTGAGAGCTGTTATGTAAAAGTTTCATGATAATGTCACCTTATTGAACGTATACACTCACTTGCCATTTTATTAGGTACATCTGTCCAACTGCTAGTTAACACAAATTTCTAATCAGCCAATCACATAGCAGCAACTCAATGCATTTAGGCATGTAGACATGGTCAAGACGATCTGCTGCAGTTCAATCGGAGCATCAGAATGGGGAAGAAAGGTGATTTAAGTGACTTTGAAGGTGGCATGGCTGTTGGTGCCAGACAAGCTGGTCTTGAGTATTTCAGAAACTGCTGATCTACTGGGATTTTCACACACAACCATCTCTAGGGTTTACAGAGAATGGTTTGAAAAAGAGAAAATATCCAGTGAGCCGCAGTCGATAGAAAGGCAAGTTGATAGAAAGGCAACAGTAACTCAAATAATCACTCGTTACATCCGTGCAGAGTTGGGTGTAAAGCATTCCACAGTAACGCATTACTGTAATTTAAATACATTTTTGAGAAATGCAGTAATGTAACATATTACATTTTACATTTATGTAATTTGGATACAGTTACTTAAGTCAATGTAATTGCGTTACTTATGTTACAAATATAATATTTAGAAGAAACAAATGCTTCTTTTAAATCATGTTTTCTGCTGCAGCGTCAGTTAATAATCATGCGATTTTAAATTGCTGAAGAACGTCAGCTGAAATAGCTGATGTAGAGAGCGGTTGCTTCTTCAAGTGGAAACACAGACATTACTTTGATTTAATTGAGTGTAAAAACTAAAACATTGTTGTGAAAGTCAGTCTATGTCCAGCCTAAAGAACTTTCGACTGCTTTTAACTCGACCAGCAAGAAAGCCTTCTAAGACAATACTGGTCACCTTGGAGAACACTGGCTCCCAGAAACACAGGAGCCCAACTCAGCCTAAACAGGCTAATTTGGATTTTTGTGCAGGATAAGGAGTGAAGGTATCTTCTGAATGTGAAAAGAAGCGTAGCTGCTTATGGGGCCATTCACATATCGCATCTTTTGCATGCACGCATATAGAGCTCTTATTGCACACGCTCACATTTCCCAGGCGCATGAACTGACTGATCAGTTTCATACATTGTATGGAATATACACATTTAGGTAGACTAATTACCTCAGACAAACACAGAACACTGCATTGCTTTTTCATACTATAGATGTCAGTGGTTACAGGCATCCAGATTTATTCATGTCCAACATTTGTGTAAAAAAAAAAATGAGGTTTGGAGCAAGTAAATGATGAGAAGTTTTGGGTGAACTATCTCTTTAGCTCTTTTGAATATGTCAAGCTGCTGTGATCAACCCATTGTAATGCTTTTCAGTGAATATTAAATTACTGAAATTGCAGTTTTGTTTTTTTTTGTATTTTCACATGAAAATATTATATGTTTTAAAAGTAAATACAATGTACAGTAATTAGTAATCTGGTTACTTTTTACATGAAGTAATTTGTAATTTGTAAAGATTGTAAAGATTACAATTTTCGAGTAGTAATCAGTAATTTGTAATAGATTACTTTTTAAAAGTAACTTACCCAACACTGCATCCAAGGTATGTAGAAGATCATCTCTGAATACACAACACATCGAACCTTGAGGGGAATGGGCTACAGCAGCAGAAGACCACACAGGTGCCACTCCTGTCAGCTAAAAACAGGAAACTGAGGCTACAATTCGCACAGGCGCACCAAAATTGGACAATTGAAGATTGAAAAAATGTTGCCTGATGATTCTCAATTTTTACATCGACATTTAGATGGTAAGGTCAGAATTTGGTGTCAAAAAACCATGTCATAAAGCACAAATTATCTCAGGCTGATTTCTTGAACATGACAATGAGTTCACTGTACTTAAATGGCCTCCACAGTCAGCAGAACTCAATCCAATAGAGCAACTTTAAGATGTGGTGGAACGGGAGCAACTGTGTGATGCTATCATGTCAATATGGACCAAAATATCAGAGGAATATTTCCTGTACCTTGTTAAATCTATGCGAACGAAGGACTGAGGCAGTTCTGAAGGCGAAAGGGGGTCTCACTCGGAAATAGGAAGGTGTACCTTATAAAGTGGCCGGTGAGTGTTCACCTATATACTATATAACTGCAGGTTAACTATGCTTTTATTTAATAATGTTAACTGTTAAAAGCTGTTCATTACTAGTTAATTAGTTAAAGTTATTAGTAACTAATAAAGTTATGGTAACTAATAACCTTAACTTTTCCGATTTTGATGGTGATTCAATAGTGTGCACTTCTTATAAAGCTGCTTTGAAAGAATAATTATTGTGAAAAGTGCTATGCAAGTAAACCTGAACTGAATTTAATTGAATTAATGCTATGTAAAAGTAAAAAATCTATAATAATATTAGTTTTTGAAGCTAAACAGATAGGAACCCCTAATGTAGAGAGACATATGGCTTAATGAAGCCATGAAGGTAATATGGGCACGGGCAGCACTGGCAGTAGCGTGAGCCAGGAACGGTGTTCAGAATTGAATTTTTTGCAGATATTGGCAGTCATTGAAGAGACCTGAGAAGAGTAATGTGAGAGAATTTCTGGAGGTTGAAAGCAAACAGTATTTTGAAAGCCCTAGAGGGGATGTGTAGCAGATGTTAGTTGTCCGGCAATAAAAGACATTCCAGAAAAGACTGGAGCCTGGAGCTTGGTAGAGTAGGTGTTGAGGATGGGCTTTTTAGTTCTTATGCTGAGGAGAATGAGGTGGCAGGTCCTGGCAATTGTCATAATGTGGTCCACAAAACTGTTTTTGGCAATAAGGACATTAAGCTTGAGGTGATAGAGAAAAAAAAAACTTACCTGACCCATGTGGGACCATACAAAGAGTTTGAATGCCATAGACATAGATGGGTGACAAATTAAAGGGAAAAAACACGTTCACAAATTCTTAGTAAGGTGCTAGGCCACCACACACTGCCAGAATCACTTTAGTTTACTTTGGCATTGATTCGATAAGCTCTGGAACTCTGGAGGGAGGGAGCCAAGATGTTATTAGTTGTTTTGATGCTGGTCGAGAGCTCTGTCCAATATGTCCATCTAAACCCATTGTTAAAAATAGGTTTAGATACCCTTTCATAACCTATTTAATGGCATTGACATGCCAAAAGAGATCATTGCATCAATGTAAAATGTCCCCATATAGGTTAAAGTTAATAGACAAAGACAGGGTTTCCTAAACTACATTTTAAAACATATCTGATAATTAATAGTTTCTGTATTTCGTCATTCACAAGTGTTTTGCATTTATTTACGGTTGTGAATTGCATTATGGGACCTTGATCTCTGCTGTCGACTTTTGATGTTGAAAATTCAACTCTACACTTTAACAAAGTGACTTTTATTGACATTTTACTAGTTTGAATTAATTTAATGTACATGAAATTATATAGGTGGCGCGGTGGAAGTGCGTAGCAATAACACTGCAATAACACTTCGGAAATGCTAGCTGGCAGTAGGTGTTTATGTTCCTCTGTGTCGAGTTTCTTCGCTGGTGTTTTTTTTTTTTTTTTAACGCTTTCTTAATGTACAGGTGGCTCAGACTCGCTCATTTTGAGTCGGGAACCAGCGGACGTGCAGCAACTTTATTCATAAGGTAAACACAAAACAACAGTCTCCACCCGGAGCTCCTTCACGGGACTCCACACTTGTAAACACTCGCTGCATCTTGCTTGCGCAGCTCTCATCTCTGCCCACAATCGTCAGCGCTACCAAGCCGACCAATCACAGAGCTTGTGCTATGCGTACGCATTACATTTTTTAAAAGTTGCGGGTCAACGTCGCCGATGGCCATGGCGAGGGCTATGCATCCACACGTAGGCTGTGCCATAGCATACGCGTGCGCTTGACACAGAAGTTTAAATCAGCCTTAATGGGTTGCAGCTGGAAAGGCATCCGCTGCATAAAACATATACTGGATAAGTTGGTGGTTTATTCCGCTGTGGCGACACCAGATTAATAAAGGGACTAAGCCAAAAAGAAAATGAATGAATTGTTTAATTAAATTATATATAGAGAAATAAATACAGTGTCAAATTAGAGAACTTATGTTAATAAAATGTTAATAAAAGTCACTTTTTCCATTTCCTTCAATGGTAAAAGTTGTTTGAAGAAAAATCAAGGCCCTTATAATGCAATTCAAAAGCATAAATAAATTGGGAAAAATAAAGCCATGAAATGACAAAATACAAAAAAAAAACTGCTACTGTAATTTACAAAAATTTTACAGTGTGAACACTGCAAAATGTTCACGATTTAATAGAAAGCTAATAATTACTTCAGTTTTAAAAATAAATGAAAAACCTTTAGTAATAAACATGCATTAAAGATATGCTACATTATACAGTATTTGTACCTAATAATGTATCAAATAACTACAAACCTGAAAATGTGTAGTAAAGTTACTGAAAATTTTACTTAAAATGGAAAAGAACACATCTAATGGTCAGTGTTTAATAGTTAACATTATAGTGCAAGGGAGTTCAGCTGACATTTTCTGCAGATGATAAACAAAGTAACTCATTTAGTAGCTCAAAACAAACAAATTAAAAGTCATGAATATATATATATAT
>CAIGQZ010032437.1:1315081-1334724 GCA_903798205.1 Danio tinwini | reverse complement strand
GTGTTCATGGGATGGATTGCCTGAGGGAAGAAACTGTTTCTGTGTTGTGATTTTAGCAGCCCTTCTGCTCGCTCTGGAAAAGTACAGTTCTTGGAGAGTAGAGAGGGTTGTACCAATGATTCGCTTAGCAGTCCGAACTATTCAACGTAGTCTGCGGAGGTCGGATTTGGTAGCTGAGCTAAACCAGACAGTTATTGAAGTGCAGATGACTGATTCAATGATGGAGGTGTAGAACTGTTTCAGCAGCTCCTTTAGGAGGCTGAACTTCCTCAGCTGATGAAGAAAGTACAGCCTCTGTTGAGCTTTTTTGACAATGGAGTCAATGTGAGTGTCCCACTTCAGATCCTGAGAGATGGTGGTGCCCAGGAACCTGAATGACTCCACTGCTGCCACAATGCTGTCCATGATGATCAGTGTGGGGAGAGCAGGGGGGTTTCTCCTGAAGTCCCCTATCATCTTCACTGTTTTGAGCGTGTTCAGCTCCAGGTTGTTGTGACTGCACCAGACAGCCAACTCCTTAACCTCCTGTCTGTAAGCAGACTCGTCACTAACCTGATGAGGCCGATAAGTGTGGTGTCGTCTGCAAACTTTAGGAGCTTGACAGAGGAGTCTTTCGAAGTGCAGTCATTCGTGTACAGGGAGAAGAGCAGTGGGGAGAGGACACACCCCTGGGGGGCGCCAGTGCTGATTGTGCGGGTACTGAATGAGAATTTTCCCAGCTTCACCAGCTGCTGACTGTCCGTTAGGAAGCTGTTGATCCACTGACAGACAGAGGTGGGCACGGAGAGTTAATTTGGGCAGGAGAAGTTTTGGGATGATAGTGTTAAAAGCTGAGCTGAAATCAACAAACAAGATCCTCACATAGGTCCCCGGTCTGTCTAGGTGTTGCAGAACATATTGGCGCATCATCCATAGACCTGTTTGCTCTGTAGGCAAACTAAAGAGAGAGTCCAGTGAGGGTTCAGTGATGTCCTTCAGGTTGCACCAGTTTTTCAAAAGACTTCATGACCACAGATGTCAGCGCCACCGGTCTGTTGTCATTTAGTCCTGTAAGTTTGGGTTTCTTTGGTATGGGAATGATGATGGAGCGTTTAAAGCAGGAGAGCACTTCACACAGCTCCAGTGATCTGTTGAAGATCAGGGTGAAGATGGGGGCCAGTTGGTCAGCACAGGACTTTAAACAGACTGGTGTTATAAGATCTGGACCTGGAGCTTTTTTCCTCCTCTGTTTCTGAAAGACCTGGCGCACATCATCTACACTGAACTGAAGTGCAGGTATGGGGGAGGCGGGGGGTGGTGGAGGTGTTAATGGTGATGTAAACAGCAGTTCAGAGTGAGTGTGGTGGGTTTTCTTAAACCGGCAGTAAAACTCATTCAGGTCGTTTGCAAGTCATTGGATGTCTACAGTGCTGGGGGATGGTGTTTTATAGTTTGTAATGGTTTTCAAACTTTTCCACACAGATGCTGAGTCGCTGGACGAGAACTGACTCCTTAGTTTCTCAGAATAGTTCCTTTTTGCGACTCTGATCTCCTTTTCCAGTGTGTATTTGGCCTGCTTATACAAGGCCCTCTCCCCATTCCTGTAAGCAACCTCCTTGGCCTGACGTAGCTGTCTGAGTTTTACAGTGAACCATGGTTTGTCATTGTTGTATGTGAGTTGTGTCCTGGTAGGAATGCACACATCTTTACAGAAACTGATATAAGATGTTACAGTCTCTGTGAGCTCATCCAAATCGTTTGCAGCAGCTTCAAAGACACTCCAATGTGTGAGATCGAAACAGGCTTGTAGATCCCGCTCTGTTTCGTTAGTCCATCTTTTCACAGATCTTAATACAGGTTGTGCCCCAAAGCTGCTCGTTGGACAGAGTGGTATGCATCCTTTATTGTGGTATAGCAGTGATCCAATATGTCACTGTCTCTTGTGGGACATGTAACATGCTGCCTATATTTTGGCAGTTCACGGGATAGTTTTGCTTTGTTAAAATCCCCGAGAATGATTAAAACAGAGTCCGGGTGTTGTTGGTCTATCACCGTGATCTGATCAGCTAGTTTCTGTATCGCCAGGCACGCATGTGCGTGTGGAGGAATGTAAACACTGACAATGATGAACGAGCAGAACTCGCGCGGGCAGTAGAAAGGCTTACAGTTAATAAACAGTGCATCTAGATCTGGACAGCACATCTTCTTTAAAACTGTTACATCTGTACACCACCTTTCGTTGATGTAAAAGCACGTCCTGCCACCACGCAATTTCTGCGTTGATTCTTCGTCGCGATCCGCTCTGAACAGCTGATAGTTCGGTAGGTGAAGCGCGTTGTCCGGTATGGTGTCGTTCAGCCAGGTTTCTGTGAAGCACAGAGCAGCTAAATGCGAAAAATCCTTGTTTGTCTGGGAAAGCAGAATGAGTTTGTGTATTTTGTTGCGTAGAGAGCAAAGATTTGCCAGATGGATGCTAGGCAACGCGGTTCGAAACCCACGCTGTCTGAGTTTTACAAGCGCGCCTGCACGCTTCCCTCGTCTGCGTGTCTGAAAGCGTTTGAGCAGCAGTGCGGCTCCGCCGACTACAATGTCCAACAAAACATTGCATAAGTCCAAATCTGGAAAAATATTTGGTGATGTATGCGTCCGAATGTCCAACAATTCATCTCTGGTGAAACTAATTGTAGGAATATGACTGAAGACAGGACAAACTAACAAAAACACAAAGACAACTGCAAAGCACGACACTGAGGCGGCCATCTCGTCGGCGCCAGTGTAACATTACATGTATTCACTATAGTTTAGTCTAAAGTACAACTTTACTTGGATTTTGATTTTAAGTCACACCAAATTAATTCACTTAAAACATTGTCTATAAACAAAATATTTTACCTTTGAGACAATGTATTTTATTAGGCATAATATATATAATGATTAACATTACATTACATTTTTCATTTTCCACCAAGTTTAAGCTATAATTTGAGGCTAATTTATAAATCATAGAGTCATTTTTAGGTTGGTTGAAAGCAATATATATAAGACATATACTTTGATCTGGGCTATTTAAAGTAGGCTAAACTAAAAATATTAGTTGTCTTTATATTGATCAGTATTTTTAATTTGTATGAATGTCATTTTTTCTTGGCCACAATAAATATATTTTAATTAAGATTAAATAAAAATGTAAAGTTAAATTATTTGAGGAAATAAATAAGTACTTATTATTTTGAGGAAAGCTAAAAAATAGCTGTAACAAATCACAGTATTTTTTTTAAGTTGGACCATAGTGTAATTTTATTCAGCATATTTCATTTTATCTCTTTTGAGCCATTTCTCTTTTAGCTGTACCTGCATCCACTCACAACAAAGAACAATCTCCAAGACAACAACCAGGGGTGTGTTTTTCAAACAACGACGTAACTCATGGCTGAACTATTATTGTTTAAAGCATCGTTTGGGAAACGAACTATGTAGTGACGAGTGTTTCCCAAAACCCATAGTTTCTCTGTCGCAGATCCATCGCTTGAACCACGTTAGTTATAGCGTAAAATGCCCATAATGATGCTCTAAACAGAGTGGAGTAACTTCTTTAGAAAAGAACCCCATCATTTTTTATATTGTTTGTGCATTATATTGTGCAAATTATATTGTTTTACACAAACATGCATTTAAAATAAGAAACAATATTAGTTTTGGTAAAAACATGCCCTCGTTTTCCATATTAGTTGAAATCTATGTAAATGGCACATATAGGGCCCATGTTTGCTTTACTAATATTATTTAGAAGTTAAACATTACATATTCTATTCTAAAACATAAAATCACTTACAAAAGCTAACACTATTCTAATATCATATATAAATCATATAAACAAATAAATAATGAGGCTATTTAATATAAATATATGTACTTTAATAATAATATTAATAATATTAATGATGATGATGATTATTATGATTATTATTATTATTATTATTATTAAGTAGGATATTGTTTATTTATGTTTATTTTTTTTAAGTCTACTTTTACAATTTGACACATGCAAACCACTGCAGAAATGTGCTAACCAACTGGTCCATGTCATATACAGTACAGATACTTAATAAATAACCCACTATAAAATAAAATAATTAACGAATGCTATGTTTTGGAGACGTACCATAAATTCCACTTTTAAATAATAGCTCACCTACAGCTTTCACCATGAGGCTGTGTTCAAAATGATATCAATGTATTCAAAGTGCACTGCGAAGAGAGCGCATTTGTAAACACGAAGATCGCTAAAACTGAACTGTAAAAATACTTTGAAAGCAAATTACACCTAAGAGAGATGACCTTATTGCTTTTTTATTTTTAATAATTCCAACTTTGAATGTTAGAATGTTCTCAATGAATAGGGGGATAAGTGGGAATAGAACACAGCCAGGAACTATGTTTCTAACTACAGCTCCAAATGTGTAGCTTCAATATTCGCAGTAAGCAGTTTGCGAAAGTTCATTGGAATGATGGATTTGGGAAACAGCAAATCAACAAACTATGTTTGTAATGACGAAACTTGCGACCTTAGTTGGCTAATGATGGTTTTGGGAAACGCACCCCAGAATGGTTTTATTTCAACGTTGTTCAAGGCCTAAGACTGCCAAGAGCAGCGTCCAAATTATCAGTGCTTGTCTTGATGGATCCCTGCTTTTGACAAAGTGAGCCATCATATCCTCCTTTCAACTCTTACGAGCTCAGAAACTGCATTCAGTTGTTTCAAGTCTTACCTCTCATATAGATCCTCATTTTATCACAACTCCTTTATCCAGACAGGCACATCAAGAATATATTTTTTAACCTCAGAGCTGAAAACAGCACACGTCACATATTACTTTTGTTGACTCTACACCCTTTACACACATTTACTACTTAAGACTTTTTTTTTTTTTGTAAATATTATTATATATAATTTTTACAGAAGGTAAAATAAGTCTTGAACTTGATTTCATGGTTTTTCATAGCAGCTTTTCTTTTTCCTTTAAGAGCAGTTGAGAGCTTACTTGGCTTGAAATCATTAGCTATGTTTCCATCCAAAAATGCGAATCAACTTTACGCACAAAACTGGATTATCGCATAAAAGGCATGCGAATAAAGCAGCGTTTCCATCCAACGAGTCAAAGCAAACAAAATCTTCACTTCCTTATTAACTGGCGCCAAATATCAACAGTAAAAACTGAATTTACTGCAGCAGGAGAAGCTGCGTCAATCTTTTCTTCATCTAATAAATGACTTGCGCCTCAAATCCTGACACCCAGTGAACGCGCGGTGGCGTTTGAAGGTGTCAGACGCGGAGCACAGACGCTCTTGATTCTGGATGTCATTAATAAAATAATAACACTAATCCTTAAACAGTAAGGCATTTTAGAATGACAAAAACAGCATTTCAGATGGTGTCAGATGTGCTCAACCTGCTGGTTTGTCAATTTACACACATGATGTCTTATAACAAAATCACATGGCCTTTTTTATTGCGCATACTGGAATTTGTGCGGAAGTGTTTCCATCGTAGTTTATGCGGATCTTTTCTTATCGAAAAAAAAGTTTATCCTACTCAGTTATGCGCATCTGTTTTTTATGCGCATTTTCAAAATTTATGTGCATCATGGCATTTCCATCAACCGGGTTTTAATGTGCATATGCAAAATGCACATAAAAATAGGTGGATGGAATCATAGCTATTGTCTTGCTGAAATGTCTACCCTGATTTATCTTCATCATGTGGTAATGTACAGTAGATGTGGGACTGAAGCAGCTAATATTCATTTACACTGATGAGAGCAGGGTTGCTTTCTAACTACTGAGAGATTTCAGCTGCTGTCTGGGCTTTCCATACCTTTTTACACCTCCCTTTCTTCATGTGTTCAGTATTTCCCCTACTGTATTTCATTTCATACATTTCTAAAACAAATTTTTGTTTCCAGGGTATATATGGATTATTACCATTTGTATATATGGATAATTAACCGTTGGTTGTTACTGACATCTGGTGAAAATCAACTGTACCTTTAGAAATATGATAAAATGGTATGTAATGAAGTATAAAAAATTACGATTAAATGTTATGATGATTTAAAAATTATGTGTTTTAACATTGTTGACGTTGTATTAATTGCACCTTTATGATGAATGACTTGTTGTAGGCCTCATTTTTTCTTTTTTTATGTTCAAGACCTAACATCTAACCCTAAGACTTGAGACTGGCAGGAGTAGCTTTCAAATTGGCAGTAAAAGCATATACGCATTTAATAGGCATGATTATTTGTCATTAAAACACATGATTTCTAAATTATTAAAAAACTGCATTCCATAATATGTTACATAACACACAATTTTAATGAGCTGGTGATATGGGTTTTCTTCTAAGGTTGTAGAAGATGATTCCTGAAAAAAAATTAAATCAATCAATTGTAAACAAAGCATAAGAATTAAATGGATTATGTCAATGATGATGTTTTATGGTTCATATATTTAGAAATTCATACATTTAGAAATTATCTAAATGTGTTTATATGTATTTTTATATTCTGGATGAGGCATAAAACAAAAAAAAATGTTTATCCAATTAAATATTGTTGGGCCAACATCTCCCATAATTCTGTTAAGTAGCCCAAACTGTCTCAACAAATGTAGATTTGGACTTATGCCACGTGTTCACATGCAGGCAAGACGAGGCAGTCAAAGTCGCGGTAATATCAAATGCTGTATTGAAACTTTTTAAAATCCTGAATCAATATTGGAGTGAGTTTTGCACGCTGGAGGAAGGACGACACCGTGGCTGAAGTATTTCTGTTTGACAGGTAATGTTCTGTTTTAAAACTATTTTAGTCCCCCAGAGCTGATGTAGGTTGTGTTGTTATGAATGGGGTATCTGCACAGAAGTGTTGTTCAGCCACTGAAATCTTCCGGCGAAAGATTAATGTGACTATTTTCAGTTTCATAAGGGACCTTTTACAGCATCGATAATGTAGATTTTGATTTAGTTTAACAACAAAACATCAGTAAATAGCGCTATTCCGTGTAGCCTGCTTGACTGAGGTGAAGTTGCTTTTATATTCACATTGGTTCATTTTTGAACAATGACAGCCTCCCTATACTGTTTACCATGCTATGCTCTAAATATTTGCTCTGAAATAGCATGTAAGTGTGGCTTAGTAATAAGTGTAATTCCTGCACGCTACCGGCCAACCACTACCTTTCCAACTGGCGAATGACATGAATTAGTTGTCTGCTGTCATGTCGCAGTGCACGTGTTCGCGATTTCAGGAGGCGTAGCTTTGAAACACAGTCCCTCCCCTGGCGTCCAAAGATAATATGCTAACTGGTTAGCATTTTGGCAGATCACCTACTGCACCTTTAACATCATATTTTTATGACTATTAATATTATTATCAACACACATAAAAAAGTAGTCATTAATAGTCATTCAATTCATTGCCCTTGCCTGATGCATTAATCTTTCCCATCCCCACCTCACATTTTATTGATAATTTTTACACAGTTGGCATTAAGAAGGATTATACAAATGTTATCTCACTAACATCTAGCAGCTAAATGTGTCTGGAAAAATATTTTAGGCTTTTATTTTCATAAACAGCATGGATGTGAATGCGTCTGAGTGTTCTGATTGGCTGGAGTAGACGTCTCACGTCAGTGCGTTTTAGACGGTAAAGTCTAGATCGGATACGCGGCTGGTCGGAAGTGCAATATGCACATTAATATAGCAGCATTTTTATGACACTGTATAACAATAACTAATATATTTACAGTACTGTGACGGTTAGGTTTAGGGTTGAGGTAGGGGTAGACGTTATTAAAATATAATAAATGGCAAATTTAACAAATAATAAAAATAATTTTCGTTAACTTCCGGCCGCAACCATATCTGATCTAGCAACAACCATTTTAGACGTAAACGCACTCTTTCCGGCAATTTACCTTCTGTGTTCACACAGCACAGCATTCCGGCAAATTACCAGTAATGTTACAACTTCTCTTTCCGGAAAACTGCCGGAACGAATTTACCAATATTTTCTAAAAGGACCTGTTCACACATACAGACCTTTCCGAAAAATTGCTGGTAATTTTCCAGAAAGGGTGTATGTGTGAAAGGGAATATTGACAGGTGGCTGAATTCACAACATGAAAATTATCATTACAACCAATCAAAGCTGCTTACACTTTCAAAAATTTCAGAAGCCCTCTGGGGAAGAAAAATGAGAAAAAGAGATCTAATTAAGTAGTTAATTAAGTGTTAGACAGCATTATTAACATTTGCTATTTTGAAATAGCCAGCTAACTAGAATAGAGTTAATGTCAGTTTTCCATAATGTAATGTTCACGTCTGCTGTAACATTACTAAATCACTGTATGTTATTTTGTGAAATAATTATCATAAGTCATAATACAGTTGAAGTCAGAATTATTAGCCCCCCTGTTTATTTTTTCCCCAATTTCTGTTTACTGGAGAGAAGATTTTTTTCAACACATTTCTA
This sequence comes from Danio tinwini, assembly GCA_903798205.1. NCBI lineage: Eukaryota > Metazoa > Chordata > Actinopteri > Cypriniformes > Danionidae > Danio > Danio tinwini. The sequence goes on along the minus strand of CAIGQZ010032437.1, from coordinate 1,326,211 downwards.
AGCATAATAGTTTTAATATCTCATTTCTAATAACTGATTTATTTTATCTTTGCCATGATGACAGTATACAATATTTTACTAGATATTTTTCAAGACACTTCTATAAAGCTTAAAGTGACATTTAAAGGCTTAACTAGGTTAATTAGGTTAACTAGGCAGGTTAGGGTAATTAGGCAAGTTATTGTATAACGATGGTTTGTTCTGTAGACTATCGAAAAAAAATAGCTTAAAAAGGCTAATAATTTTGACCTTAAAATGGTTCTTAAAAAATTAAAAACTGTTTTTATTCTAGCCGAAATAAAACAAATAAGACTTTATCAGAAAGAAAACATATTTCCGGACATACTGTGAAAATTTCCTTGCTCTGTTTAACATCATTTGGGAAATAATAAAAAATAATAATAATAATAATTCTAACTTCAACTATATACATTTAAACATGTCATTTTCATTATATACGATTTGTGCAGTTTAGGGGTTTAATGCTACTTTACATTTTATTTGCATACCTTTTCATTTTCAAATATATATGAAACACACACACACACACACACACACACACACACACACACACACACATGGTTGTGTCCATTATTTTCTAGTACAATAAATCAATGGACTGCAGTAAATTATTCTGCTCATACCAGGCTTACCACTCGATACATTGATTGACCCAAAGACATTTATTTATTTATGTTTTATTAGTAAAATCCTCTTTCCTCTCTGTTATAAAGGACTACTTTTCTTGCATATATCATCCAAAAGTGTTTTCTGAGAATAACTGCACACCTCAGAACAGGGCTATTCAATTAGTTTGTCATGGGGGCCAGTTCATGAAAAGCATCCTAAATGAGGGGCCGGAGAGATATGACTTGCAGTATAAGTGATGACACAACAGCAATATAAGAGCCCATATGCTGTATTTTTGCTCCTTAAGACACCCACGTTGGCTTTTTCTACATTAAAACGTTAATATGTTGTATTTTGAAACTACATAACATCTCTGCATTGTACTTTGTGGCTTTTTTTACAAATATATTTAAATGTTGTGTTTCGAAGCACATCAAAAGCAGTGCATTGCTTAAGTAGGCGTCTTTTACATTCAGACACATTTATATGTTATGTTTTAAGCTGTGTAACAATTAGGGATGCAACGAATTTAGATTTTGGTTGTACGATTATAGTCTGAAGAATAATCATGGTTTCACGGTTATCACTATTATTATCCATTTATTAAATTCAAAACACTACTAGTTTAGAAAATCACAACAAAACTGCTTATATTTTAAAGTGTTGTTTATTGCTGCTCAGTAACCAAATACAGCACAAAATATTAATAAAAAACAAACAAACAATAGTCCATTCCTCTCTTTGGACAGATAATTTTACACTGAAACCAAATGATAGAACAATAAATAAATAAATAAAAATAAGAATAAATAAAAATAGTATTAGTCAAATGTTAATTTAAGCTATATATTAGCTAAGTATTTAAATGAAGAGTTGTTATTATCTGCGTTAATTGTACATAACCATTTTAATAATCTGTAATAATTCGTCTAACGTATCTTTAGTTTACATTGCACTGAAAGCCACGCACAACTCTCACCACTACACCGTGAGATAATTTCTCTGTGTGCGCCTGGTTGTCTGCTTGCGAGCCGTCCGCGCGCCGCTCCCAATATGCGCACGTCACTATTGGAAATAATGAACTTGCGTGCCGAAAAGACGCAATATGTGAACAGCCTGCTGCTATAGTTAAGCATCTATACCTTTTTTATTTTGAACATTATAAAACTCTAGTTGATTGATAATACAGCCAAATTGTCTTCTTTCCAATGATACATATACTGTGAATGTAGACCAAATCATTGAGCAACTGTTACTGTTTTACTTTGGGAAGGTCAGTTTTGAGAAAATGCCTCTGACGGTGAGGGAGAGAAGGACAGCCTCTGAAAACTTTTTACAGAAATCTCATTTCGCATGCTATCTTTTTTAAATCTGAAATATAAACTCATGAGACACTTGGTTTTCAAGTCATATTTTTTCTAGGACATTACATTAATGTTTTCCTGTGTTTGTATATAGAAAACTAATATTGAACACAATACAATTTTTTTCTCATGACTTCATAATGTCTAACTTTTTAATATTTTTTAACATGTAACTTCACCTTTAACCACAGTAAAGCTCAAAGTGTCTTCTTTCCAATGATACATAATTTGTGTTTGTAGTTTACTGGACTCAGGAACTGTTACTATTCAAATTTAGGTAGGTGTAAATTCCCTAAATTGAGTGCTGGCTAACAGGTTAATCCAATGTGCTTTTTAGCCTCGGTATAAGCTCGGAACTTTAAACTAGCACACAGTTGGCATAACTTTGTTTAGTTGCAGCAGTTTTGTTCCGTGCAACAGAAACGCGGCATAGAGAAGCTTTTATGATTAATCAACCGTAATGAATTAAAGCTAGGTAAATAGTGAAACTGGCTAATCATTGCATCAATATTAACTATATCAGTGCAATGTACAAAAGGCCTTTTCTACAAACATATCCAAATGTTTTTGGCTGCCCGCATCACTCACTTAATGTCACTTGACTCACTCTCTGCACAGCCGTCAACTGCAGCTCGTTCTGTATTGAACAGAAGTGCATCACTTCATAACTAAAGCGGCCGTTTTTCGACTGAACGAAAATTAATTTTGATGTCTTGGTCACCTTATTTGGAGGGTCGAAAAAAATGGCCTCGGGGGCCAGGTTTGGTTCGCGGGCTGCCAATTGAATAACCCTGCCTTAGAATGTTCATCAGCAAATCAGAATCAATCATACAGTATAACATTCCCCATAGAATATACACTTTTAATGTCAAATAAAGACAATAAAATGGTGGTTCTCATTCACTAGATATGCATATGCACAATTTTTTGCATGAAATGTGCATCTATCCTTATACAAACGGTGAATATTATTAACATTAGGTTAGATTTAGGTTATGATGTTGGGTGACCAAAATATAGCCAGCATCTATGACAACTTTATTTTGATGTCCAATAACAACGTCAAATAAAGTTGATATTTGGTTGATATTGGGTTGTGTTGCAAAGTGACCAAAATCCAATGTTGAGCCAACATCTTAAACCAATGTCATATGACGTCAAATACTGATGTTTAGGGCGTACTCACACTATGCTATCCGAGCCGTGCCTAGGCCTGTTTCCTAGATCGTTTGAGAAGTGTGAGTGCTCTGAATTAGCTCAGGTACGGTTCAGTTGGCTGGCCCTGGCCCGGTTGGAAAAGGTGTGCCAGAGCGCGGTTTACTTGGGCTCAGGCGTGGTACACTTGTAGTGTGAGTGCAAAGCGCTCCTGAGCCCGAAACTAAAGACAAGACGTGACTTTTAGGGGATTGTTTCATATGTGTTTATTCATCATTCTTACTGTTCAATGAGCGCAAACTTTCATAGATTATTAAAGACGCAAACCCCTCACTGCATGACAGCTGCACCTTCAGCAAACCTCCTAATTCCTGCAGCACGATGACTTTATGATTGTTTATGAGCGTCAAAACTGACTGATCTGTTCAGCTGAATATTTGACTGTGTGTCCTTGATTCTGATTGGTTAAGCCTAATCTGAAGCTGTGGCTAACACTGACATGTCACTTGTAGAACTATACATTTTTGGAGCACATTGTTGTATTATTAACATTTCTGTTTGTCTAATCAAATTGGTGCACACAGTACTATTATATCTTTGGACGGCTTTATTTGTGCAAAATACTTATTTACAAAATAATTTTAATGTGTTTTTATCATTGACTGTAAAAAAAATATGAACGTAGTATCCATGACGTCAACCAATGTTTTCTAAAGAATGCGAATGAAGCTACAAGTGGGCGTGGCCAACCATCGCCATTTTGCTCTGTAATTTTGGGGATAACCAAAAATGGGCAAAGCGTGAGCGGAGCTACAGATGCCTGGTAGCATTTTGCTTAGACAGGTTTTTCTTTGGGAGAACCGCTCAATACTTCATTACCTGCAACTTGTTTGTGTTCTGACCACTTGTACTAGGTTGTACACTATATCAATAAAGTGTTTAGACTTTTAAAAACATTGTTGTAATACATTAACCCACTAAACATTGTTCTTATGATGTTTTTCTGGAGGAAAATGTGAATTACTACCAAATACTTCAAATATAGTCTGTGTTGGTAAATGCAAGTTTATTTATGAAATCCTGGCATAACACTGTATGACAACTATTCAGCTGACTGTTCTATAACCTACAGCTAATCAATCTGTCAGATTCTGGAACACATTGCAGGACTAAAGAAAATTATATATGATACATTATTTTAAATAAAACTAATACATTTATAGATTAAGACCCAATCCCAATTCTATTTTTGTACCCCTACCCCTTTTCCTTGGCCCTTAAAAACGAGTGTGAAGTGCTTCAAAATTGACCCCTAAGAATTGGGACAGCACTTCAACACCTGCACACGTCATCATATGTCATTGCAATCTCTTGCTTCATATGAGATCAAACGATGGCGACTGCTGTAGTCATTCCAGTTGTGTTATTTTTTGGTATTTATCTTCAGGAAATCACTGAAGGCATATATTATGTTATCATAACAATCTAATGTGGCAATAAGATCGTAACTGTACTTTGCATTTACACTGTGGCCATATTCATCTATGTAAACACACGAAAACAACATTAACATTATAGTAGACACTGTAAAACGCTTATTCTCAGCCACTAGACTTTTCTGACAGGGTATTCGAATGTCATCGAGTGTCAGAATGTTGTGGGACTGCTGTACAGGAGTTATGATTAGGGATTATAGATTGTGAAAGCGTTTTTTATTTTAGCGTTTTTTTTATAAAAGCATGACGGTAAAACATGAATGCAGTTATGACCAAAAAATACAAATTTGTGGCCTCCTTACTTCCGGGTACACCGAAACTGCAGCTGTAGCTGGTGCATTCTGAGAAATTTTCTTACCCCTAGGTTTTAAGTGTGGTCCTGAAAAATCTTTGTTCGAAGGGGTGTATACCCCTTCCTCTTAGCCCTACGCCTTCAAGCTAAAGAGAATTGGGACACCACTACCCCTTCACATGAACACGCAAAACGAGGGGTAGAGGTAAGGGCTAAGAGGTAGAATTGGAATTGGGCCTAAGTAAATAAGAATTTTACTCACCTGGGAAATGGAGGACACTTGAATGGTTTGTGAGCACAAGTAGGTGCACACAGCATGCCATATTATCTGAAAATTGTAGGAAAGAATTCCAAAAGGCAATTGACTGTGTAAAGCTACATAAAACAAAACAAAAATACAATGTATATGCAGAGTTCAGTGGCTAATCAGCCAAAATTAGCTGAGGTGATGTGTCGGCAACCAGCAAGACCTAGCTAAGTCAATATAAATGAAACGGAAGAGTGATAAAAAATTCACCCACTCACAGTTGTCATGAAGTGTAATATTAGCTGTGTACACCAAAATATTTTTTTGTACCAGTCTTTAAACATCTTTTTTTTTTTTGCTGTAAAATTAGCCATTTTAACAATGGGGTCATTAGAAATGTGCTCTATCATGGAGCTAGGATTAGCGGAATTTCGATGAATTGCAGTTTCGGTTACTTACGTATTTGTAGAGCGATCAATGCAGGCATGTTTTATAGGACACAAACAGTGTCCTATATTAAAGCCAATAAACATAAATGCTTCATGTATTGGCTCAAATTGATCCCCCCTGTGGCATGATATCAACACATCACCACTAGGTCCCCTCAAAAAGGTCACATATATGGTGGATTAAAAAAAGGGAACAATTTTATATTACATACAATTGTCCAATCTTTTTAAACAAGTTGATATCAGAAGTCACAAAAACTGTAACAAAACTGAAAATTCTGTTTAGGTATATGACAATCAATTCAATTGAAATCAATACCTTTAACTAATCAAAACACAAAACAATCAATGAAATGTTCATAGATTATATAAGACTTTGAATGTTTTAGTACAGTACACCTATAAAGATGTTTATATGTAAATGTGTGACTCACGCTTGATGTCAATATGTCTATGCAAACGTACGTGAATGTATGTGCGGCAGAACTCAATTTAGGCCTTTACAGCCTATTAAAGTCAATTTCCTTAAAAAAAACTGTGCAGTGAACAATTATTTGTGACAAGAAGTGACATATTTATATGCAACAAATAGGCGATGTCACTATGTCAACTATACTGAAAACTGCTTCAACCATGTAATGCAAACTAAATCACTTATCTCAGCAGTCGCTCGGTGAGGAATTAAGACCGGGGTGAGAAAGCCAGGAGAGAAAGTACGGAGATGTCTAAGGTTTTTTTTTTTTCTTCTTCTTGACAGGAAGACGTTTGCATTCTCCTGCGGGCATCAACTCCCTCTTGAGTAAGTCCTATTAAATCCTTTGGCTTCTGCCTCATCACATGGTGGAGAGATAACAGACAGCTTTATTTACCCTACTGATTTCATGCTACATTACTAACACATCTCACCCTTGTCATCCGAAAATTCTGGATGGTTTGGCTTCTCTCCAACATTCTCATCTACATAAATTCAACAACCATTTAAAAAAAAAAAAAAAAAAAAAACACGCAGGAAAGCCTTCATGCGAGTGTTCAGTGGTTTACAGACAGATGAGAATGCAATGCCCTACACACATCTGACAGGTGTTAAAAATTCATGTCAGGTTATTTACATGTATGTCTATCATTAAAAACCCACCGATGTTTAAGCATTTTGTACATAACAGGAGCAGCATTATTGACTGTTGGATAACTGTAATGCAATTATTCCACCCAACGAAAAAAAAAAAAAACAGCATTTACGCTCAAAAGTCTTTTGTACAACTCAACCACATTTTGCTGCTTGTTCAGACTACTTATTTAAAATGAGTTGAAACAACGCAATTCGTAAAGGGGTGGTTTAGAAAGTATTTTTAAGGCTTGGTTGTATTTAAAAGATGCCAAGCAATGTGTGCGTATGCTTTATTTGTAAAAAATCATATTATTTTTTCATATATCTTTGATTATATACTGTTTCTTAGCTAACATGAAAACGACTATCGTATTTCCAACACAATCTCAAGGCAATTCGAAACTTTTTGATTTAGTGGCTATTTTGTATGAATTCGTACAATCTAATTTGTACAATTTAGTATGATTTGCTCATCACCCAATGACAATTGGGTTTAGGGGTGGGTTTATGCCACGCCTTCTTTTTAAAATTGCACATTTTTGTACGACTGAACACATACAAATTTGCACAAATTAGCCACTAAACTGACAAAATGGAAAATACTTAAGTTTCCTTGTGAGATCAGGCTGCGTATTTCCTAGTTCCTCCAAAAGCCCGCACTCAAGAGGCTCTGATTGGCTCTGATTCTGTGGACAATCTGAAAAAAATAGCTTAAAGGGGCTAATAATTTTGACCTTAAAAAGTTTTTTTTTAAGTTTAAGCTGCTTTTATTCTAGCCAAAATAAAACAAATAAGACTTTATTTAGAAGAAAAAATATTATTAGCCATAAGGTGAAACGTTTCTTGCTCTGTTAAACATCATTTGGGAAATATTTAAAAAAGAAAAAAAATCCAATTGGGGCTAATAATCCTGACTTCAACTGTATGTATGTATGTATGTATGTATGTATATGTATATATATCTGAGCATTTCCATGCAAATGTCAACCTTGCCATGAAAAATAAGTTTCACCAAAATAGGGAAACCGTTTCTACATTTTATGTGTATGATTGTGTTTTACAGTACTATAAAAATGCTCAAAAATGTCTCTGTCAGTGTTTTTTAAACAATTATATTTGATTCACAAAAATCACACAAGTACCAATTTCACATCCGTCACATTCATAACAAAAATGTGTCACAAAATGAACCTTTATCTTTCTAATGTAATATTAAATAAATAATAAATTCACAAAAAATACAAAAAAAAAAAAACAAGTTCACAAAGCAGAGGTGTCCAAACTTGCTCCTGGAGGGCTGGCGTCCTGCAGATTTTAGCTACAATTTTTCTCAACACACCTGCACAAATATTTCTAAAAAAGCAGAGTAAAAGCTTGATTAGTTAGCCTAGGTGTGTCTGATTGGCATTTTTGTGCTAAAATTTTAATAGTGAAAATAATAAAAAAAAAAACATTTAAACAAACACTGACGGCATAAACCGCAGCTTGTCGCGAAGAGTAACGGTAGGAACCGCACAGACACAATTAGAGTCTAAAAATCTCCAGTAACACCTAAAAAAAACATTTGCTAGTAATTTTTTTTTTAAATTTGGTGCTAGGGCAGTCTGAAAAGTCACTAAGTTGGCAACACTGACTGGCAGTGTCGGATTGAAGCACTCACACCTTGCGCATGTGCAGTGCGGAGGGGACTTTTCATTATTCATAGGGGCCCCTGGTTTTGAAAGAATTAATAATGTTAAAATCTTAACGGTATACTAACATATGATAGAAAATGTATAAAAGAGCTATATGATTAATATAAGGTTCTTGCCATTGGTCTGGGGCCCCTTATTCCCCGGGGCCCTAAGCGACTGCTTACCTCACTTTTTGGTTAAGTTCGCCCCTGCTGATTGGTCAACTAACATACTGTGGTGTGATTTGCAGATTGGCTCCATGTCACCAAGAAAGGTGTCATGCCTCTACTAACATGAACTGTGCCTCTGCTGTGTAAATACTGTCAGTCAGTGAAACTGTTAACCGTATCAGTTTGAGCCTGAATCAGACAGAAAATGGAGAGAACACAGCTGAACCTCATGCCTGCTCTGTAAAATAAAATCTGACAAGTGTCTTTCATAAATATATAGTCGGAATAAGCATGGGTAAGTAATATGAAACGTTCACATATCTTTTGCGAGTTGGTTATTTGAGATGTAGAACGCAGGGAAAGTGGCTTCATAGAGAGACACTGCATCGCTGGTGAAGACTGGGGGTGTTTAGAGGGGTTTGATGGATAAATATGAATTTGTAGCTAAATTGTGAAACAATGCCAAACAGCATTTCCCATTGTTTACATCCTTGTTTACGTCCTTGCTACAACATATAATGCATAAAAATGCTAGAAACTGTGCATGTAATCGATCAATTTTAACCAATTAAAACATTTACAGGTTGTGGCTCACAATGCACAGCTTCTTCTATTATGGTTGGAGCTGCTCCTTCTTTGAGGAGTTTTTAGCCAAATCCAGCACTGAACTGGGAGAGATCTGGAAGCTGTCCTTTGTCAAATGCTAGCTATATATATTTTTAAATTCTCTGGAACATAATTAACATTAAATTGTAAGCACTTCTCTCTTTGTGTCATGTCCTTTGAAAGCCTAAATACAGAGACAGAAGCTGTGTGGAAATTGCAGCGTTTGGACGGCATTTTAGCTTTCTAAGCTATAACATTACAGATTCTCTGGCCACACCCCTTTGCGAGGTGTATGCACAAAACCTGAAAGGTTTATGATCTCACTAGACCAGATGTATTATTTTGTAGTCCCCAAACTTTGTTCGCTGTAGGCTTTGCTAAACTAACACTCTAAGTCAATGTCTCCCTTTGCATTGAATTTTAAGCGTATTGCATTCAGAGACAGGGCTCTGAACCGGTTCAAGGAATGGAACGGAAACGAAAAACGGAAACGAATGACATTTTGCAGGAACAGAAATGAAAAAAAAAAAAAAAAACCTTTAATCGTTCTGAACAGAAACGTTTAAAGTCAACCGGTTATTAACGTTATTTTATCGTTCTCTTTATTATATGAATTTGGGAGACAAAAAGCATTCATTTAAAGCACGTCTACAAATGCGACAGTGAGGAATACAACGTGAAATGCCCGCAAAGCAGACGTCATAAGCGAGAGCCGTTTCTGATGCGATGAGCTGGTCTTAAAGGTTACCGAGAACCTGCTCTTTCATGTACAAAGGTATGTTTGGGTTTAAGTTATTGTTAACGTAATAGTACTAAATTAATTATTAATTGTTGATTGTTTTTAGATGGGTCTCCATAAAGAAAATCCTTTTGTTAATGTTTCCCTTATGACAAATCATCTGATAAATTGATTTGTAATAGCCTATTGAAGGATGAGGGGCAGATCATTCACCCAATCATTTTCAATTCGGAGAATTACAGTTATTAATAGCTTAGTCCTTATAAACAATCCATTAATAAAATACATTATTTACAAGGCTACTGAAGAATTAACCGAATATGCAGTATGATCCGCAAAATTATCACAGTGAACTGAGGTAAGCGCTCGTTTTTATATAAACTATAAATGTCTGGCCGTGATGCGTATTTAGGCATATGCCAGTCCATAAAAATATAATATAGCTTGAAACACTTTTATAATAATAAAAATATTTTAGAGGAAGTATATGTAAAGTTTGCACAACCAATGTTTGGTCTTCTTAACCCATAATTAAACGTCATAGCCTACTTTTTGATTACTTGACCCACGGATTAACGGCAGCACCAGCGGAAATCAATGAGATCTGTGCATAACAGGGTTTTATGTCTCCCCAATATGCGAAGTCAAGAGAGTGCAGACTCCATAAGGTAATGTAAACTGCACACACTTTATTATGTAATGTGTGAAATCGGGGATGCGTCTTACAGCGCAAAGCCTAACTTTTTAAATGCCCATACTTAATCGATAAGGTCTATCGGGTTTGGGTTAGGCCTACCGACAATAAATGATCGAGTAATCATTAGCATCCCTAGTTTAATCAATCGTAAAAGTATAGTGTCAATGTTATTAAAATGCACACACAATCTATCAGTTAATCTATAATACAGGGCTATACGTTTTGCCTTGGTGCGCCCTTTTTTTCTTAGGTGCACTACGCATTGCATTGTATGCACTTTTATATTTATATTAAAGATAAATAAGACAAGAATATGAGAATGATACTTTTTAATATTGTTACAACCCCTGGGCAGTCTAGGGGAGTGGGGTTGCACACTTGACCAAGGAACTGGTTCAAACAAACACTCAATTAAAATTATACTCAAAGTAATGACCAAACAAGAATTGCTGTGCATATAAAGTGATTTATTACAGGGGGTGATAAGTGAAACAATGAGTGAAC
>CAIGQZ010032437.1:1251315-1280293 GCA_903798205.1 Danio tinwini | reverse complement strand
GAAGACTCCAGATCCAGATCTGTTTTAATTACTGTGATGGTTGGGTTTAGGGTTGGAGTAGATGTTACTAAAAATACAAATAATGACAAATTTAGTAAATAATTTTAATAATTTTCATGGTTTATCAGCTAGACTAATAGAGAAGACTCCAGATTCAGATCTGTTTTTGATTACTGTGACGGTTGAGTTTAGGGTTGGGGTAGGGGTAGTTGTTAATAAAATACAATTAATGACAAATTTAATTAATAATTTTAATAATTATCATGGTTAATCAGCTAGGCTAATAGAGAAGACTCCAGATCCAGATCTGTTTTAACATTACTGCGACGGTTAGTTTTAGGGTTGGGGTAGATGTTAATAAAATACAAATAATGACAAATTTAATAAATGATAAAATAATTTTCATGGTTAATCAGCTAGACTAATAGAGAAGACTCCATATTCAGATCTGTTTTTAATTACTGTGATGGTTGGGTTTAACCAATAAGCAAGTTAAGTGGTCGCTTAGGGGCCCCAGGACATGGGGGCCCTCCAATAAATATCTAGAAGTATAAATTATACCTTTAAACTATATATAACATCATTTTTTTTATCATATTTTGTATAGTGAGAGTAAAACAAATAAAGATTTTACATAAATATTATTTAATTACAATAAAATAATATTATTATAATAATGCAACGTTATGTAATAATAATAATATTATAGAAAAAATATCCACCACCCTCAATTATGGAACAGTCCAGCAGTCAAATTCATAAAAGATATATCATTATTTTAGTTGTAAATTCATTTGAAGACATCTACTTATTCAAAATTTCAAGCTTACATTAAGATAAAACATAGAAAAGAAGATTGAGTGATATAAAAAACAGCAAAAAAAATGTTTTATAATATTTATTATTTGAAGTATTTTTACTTTTACTTTGTATTCATTTCAGGATTTGGGGCCCCATGGCTGGAGTTGCTTAGGGCCTCCAAATCACTAAATCCGCCTCTGGGGGTAGGGGTAGACGATAATCAAATACCATTAATAGGATATTCAATAAATAATTTAAATAATTCTCGTTAACTTCCGACCGCAGCCGTATGTGATCTATAGCTCATGAATGTGGATTGATGATAAAAGCCTTCTAAGCCTACCAGTACCCTACTGGTCCACATCTGTCAGCTGATAACCACTAATAACGCCCATTCATTCGAGTGATAACATTTGAATCATCATAAAGTCTTCATAAACACTGCATTTCACATTTCCATCGAGATCCTGTGTGAATGGCCAATTGGAAATAAATATTAAATGATATAAAAGCTAAAGTAAATTTAAAGAAAGTCACACCATGTTGTGTTTTAATAAGTCAAATAAATAACACCATGGTCAATAAAGAAAAATCTTTCCTGAATCCATGATCCTAAAACAATCCGCTGTAATCCGTTGTAGAAGTCCTTGTAAAGATGAGAGGGTTATGGATTTATTTGCAAGCATCCTAAGAAACATAACAATGCAGCAGATCATTTTTTTTACAGCAGATAAGGAGGCAGAGAACTGCTCGATCATATGCATTAAACAATCCCTATCAATATGTTTGTTGAAGGTCCCAGGCATTGCGCCCTGCAAAACAGGTCAGAATATTTTCTCCCCCAGCAGGTTGTGGGTCATCAGAAGTGGCCCATTCGTGCGGTAAACACACTGCGGGGGCGCGTTGAGGATGAAGAGCGGCCGAAGCTAGAAGATGGCCACTTGATGATGAACTGGGAGGTGACTGGCAGCAGATACCTGCACAGACGGAGAGAGGAATCAGAAATGGGGCTTGGATGCCAGACTCAAAGGCAGGATTAGAGGCACAAAGGTCACCTAAAGAGATCAGGCATTTTTTCCTCCCTATTTGCTTCCAATTCTCCGTCAGCTTGATGTTTCAGATTCCCATCGCCTCTTCTGACCCTCACGTTTCCACTGTGTTCTTTTTTTTTTTTAACAATGAGTGACACAAGTGGCTGAACGTGACTTGTTTTACCAGATAAGAACTTGTTTAATGCACAGGATGTTTCCAGACAGGATAACAGTTTAGATAATTAGGGCCTAGATGGAGACATGAAGGGTAACCAGCCTGGACAGCTGACGACCCACACAAGTTAATGTCAGAACAGCTTAATTATAATTATAAACACGAAACAAGGCAATCTCAACAATTAATTAAATATGCAGTGACAAAAAACTAATTGCTTGGGTAAATATTCGGCACAGAATCAACCATTTGAATAAACAAATGCTATACAATAGTCTATCTGTGAATATAAATATTAGATTAGTCAGTACCAAAGGCAAAACTGGAAGTAATCTAACAAAATAACTTAAGATCACCGTCTAAAAATTTGAACACCCAAGTGAGTAACTAGCAGTGGTGGAAAGAGTAGTGAAAAGTCATACTCAAGTAAAAGTACCATTACTTGCCTAAAATGTAGTGCAAAAGTAAAAATATCTGTTGTAAATATTACTCAAAGTATGAGTAAAAAGTATCCATTTTAAAAGTACTCAGGAGTAGTGAGTATTATGCTGTCAAAAACTGATATGTTTACATGTAATTTGTGCATGTGTGTAAACGTAACATTCTGTAGTGCATTTAGTTACTGCCCTAAAGGCACACAACATCATGAGACATTAATATTAGGTTAGATTTAGGTTGTAATGTCAGGTGACCAAAATTAATAGTCAAGCCAGCAGCTAAGGACAATGTTATTTTGATATCTAATAATGATGTCAAATGACGTTGATATTTGGTTGATTTTAGGTTGTTAGAAAGTGACCAAAATCCAGCATCAAGCCAACATCTTAAACCAACATCATATATGATGTCAAATACTGACATTTATTCATCAGGTACGGCAACCAAAATCCAACATCTGATAGATGTCATAGGGGTAACGTTCACACAACATCAAGCTGTAACCTCATTAGACATTGATATTTGGTTGGTTTTGGGTTGGACATTAGACATTGACGTTGGTCTGACGTTGAGTTCTGATGCTAACCCGATTTTCCTTTCCAAACAAAATGCAAAGTCCCCATGACGTTAGGGTTCAACGTCAATCAGACGTGATGTTCTGTGCCTGCTGGGTCATCATACAGTAAACATCCGTCACCTTCTCATCAGTGACATGCATCTAAACAGTCTTTGGGTCAATGCGTGTAAAGATTTTGAACATCTTCATGGACACTTTTAATACTTCCAAACAGTTTGCTGCAATTATAAAGTGCACACGTCTTGAGGTAGCTCATTATAAAAAGATTTACCTTCTACGGTATGTGCGATTTGATTGGACAGGAATCTCAGGACTGATTTTTCTAATCCCCATGGACAAGAAAAATAAGTTAGTGACTGCAGGTTGAAAGTACAGATACTGCACAAAAAAATGTACTCAAGGAAAAGTAAAAGTACACATTTTTAAAACTACTCAGTAAATTACAATTCCTGAAAAACTACTCAATTACAGTCATTTTAGTATTTGTAATTAGTTACTTTACATCACTGGTAATTAGTAATATGCTAATTTTAATAAACAAAAACCATGAGAAACATAACATTTGTTGAAATGTGTCATTTTTTGCAGTATCTCATTTGAATTTATATGTGTTATCTTTATATTCCTAAATTAAACTATGTAATTGTAATATGTAATTTGGGGTTAAAGGTCCCATGAAATTACAATAAAGTTTTTTAGTTGTTACTATCAGAATTATTAATTTTTAGGATATCTATTAGCTAGTGTGCCCCAAAATTCACATTTACAAGATATAAAACGGACATAAACACGTAAAGCTTACTGTCTGTCCAAATGGATGAACTGTTTTATTGTCACCTCATCCTTCAGTTTCTCACCACATCATAACCAATCAAATGCTCTCAAGTATCTGACATGCCCTGCCCTCTTCAAGATGCTTCTCATTTTCTTTTCATTTGATGCACTTGAGCTCAACCACTAAAGCAAAATGCTATAGGCTGTTTTTTTTAAAGGGGAGGAGCTACTCAACCTTTCATCGTGTTTTGGTTAAGATTACGTCAAACACTGAATAAAAATCCACATTTCAGAGCACTTCACAGGACTTTTAAACTATTAAAAGTCTGCAATACATCATTTCTGTTTAACGGCTTTTAGTGTGTCTTGATTAAAATAATATTAATTACTTGTTCTACAAAAGATGATTTATAAGTGAATTTTTATATAAGTGAAATGTTATCACACTATAAAATAACTGTTCAAAAGTAGTTTATCATTTAATTTAATCATTTATTCCAGTGATTTTAATTATGGTTTTTCAGCTTCATTACTTCAGTCTTCAGAGTCACATGATGCTTCAGAAATGACTCCTTCAGAAATACTAATTATTATTTTTATTAATGGTAATAGTAGTAAAAGCAATAATTAATGGAGTAATCATTTATTTTGAAACTACATACAATAAAAAAGCAGTTATTTAAAATTGTAATAAATATTTTGCTATTTTTTTTTTACATTTAAATAAATGCCACCTTGATGGATGGAATAATTTTCTTAAAAAAAAAAAAAAAACTGAGCCCAAACTTTTGACTAGTACACTCTCATAAATAAAGGTACAAGAGCTGTCTCTGGGGTGGTACTTTTTTAAAAGGTAAACATTTGTACTTGAAGGGTCCATACATATTGGTACCTCAGAAGCATATATTAGTACCTACAAATTTTAAGAGGAACACTTTTGTACTTTTTAGGTACCAATATGTACCTTTAAGGTATTATTATTAACCTTTTAGGTACAAATTTGTAAAAGGTACCACCCCAGTGACAACTCGTGTACCTTTATTTCTGAGATGTAGTGTACAATTAATTTATTTTTTTATTAAGAAATTCAGCTTATAATTGTTTAAAAAATGTAAATGTATATATATATATAGATGCACAGACAGACAAGAAAAAAAGAATGATGTTTGCTGTTTGTTCAAACTACCTATATAAAAAAAGCTGAAACAACACAATTCTTGATCGTTTTTTTTTTTGGGACAATCCAATTAAATTGTAAAAACAAATAAGTTCATTTATTTTAACTTTCGAAGAGATGATGCCAACCATAAAGGACTTTAAGAGGTCTCCATAACCCTGGACCAGGCCATATCCTAAGCAGATGCTGTGGTGGTCATGGAGGAGTGGAGAGCATGAGACTGATTCCTGAAAGACCCTAATGACAGGTCTTCACGTTGACCTACTCACACTTTGAGCTTCTCCACGATGGATGCCTAGCGTTCTCTAACCCCCATTCTGCAGTGCCTAGACTGCAGCTCTGCACCAAAAGTTTGGCCATAAATGGTTGTGCCCAACCGAGCGTGGTGTCTCTCGAGGTTTTTTTTTTCCTTCACTTTCGTCAATTGGTGAAGTTTTGTTCCTTGCCACTGGTTTGCTTGGTTTGGGACTTGTGGAGCTGCACATCGACGGATTTGCTCCGCAGTGTTTGGACTTTCAGCAGTGAAAATTAACAAACTGAACAACTAAACTGAACTTCAACTCTGAATACTGGACTGACACAGTTTCAATTTCAATTTACTAAACCGTCTATGTTAAGCTGCTTCAACACAATCTACATTAAAATAAAGATGAATTGAAAATTGAAAATGTTGTTGCAACACAAATTGATTGTGTGAAATAGATTTTTTTTTAAAGATAAACAAGTACTAAACTATGTTGCCCATTCAAATAAAATAAAAACCACTGTATAATATTAAAATTGAAAGAAAGAAAGAAAGAAAGAAAGAAAGAAAGAAAGAAAGAAAGAAAGAAAGAAAGAATGTGAGTGGCACATCTCTTTTCAGTTAAAACACATGGAACAAGCACATGAAGTAGCTTTGTACAAATGTAATGCTGTAGTTACGACAGCAATACATAATTCCAGTACAAATTAGGACTGCTCTTTATCTAACAAAAGAAGATTTGTTCTAAAGCCCCTGCTGCAGAAAGACAGGGCCAAGAGACTTGGGAAGAATTAAATTAACTTTTATAAAAGCACGTCCTTGAATCTCCTCGTATTACTGCGCTACGCACACGTTTGCAGTGCATTCTGTGTTATGGATCCACTCTGGACAGAAATGAATATGGATGAATATTTCCATTGCATATATCGAGCCACCTTTCGCATCATGTGCATATGATCTTTCCTTATGTTCCTTTCATTAAAGCTTTCAAAATCAGGGCCGATTCTTTGCTTCTTTCCTCCGGGAACTCCAGACAGGTGAGTTCTCAGGAATTGGTTTTGGGTTGGGGTTGAGGCTCATTACCATATTTTTCACTACAGACTGCTGAGTCTGGTCAACAAAAGGAAATGTCAAAGGAATATGAAATTCAAATATGAACATATATGGAGGTGGGCCTTTCTGGCTCTGAAGAATTCCCTGTAAGGAAGTCTCATCCATGAGAGAGCTCCATCACTCAGGGTCCAATCAGGCTGCAGGCAGTGTTTAATTGGACCTCTGTGAGGATTCCTCCAGGTCTTTGGCTTTTGATCATTGAGCAGTTCTTGGAAAAACCTGCCAGTGCAAAGCCCCTAGAGAACCGCCAGCTGTCTAACCTTCGAACGTGTGTGTGCTTTACTAATTACACACAATCGCTCGAAGATCTGCACATATCTCACGTCTGTTTGCTTGTTTAAAGCCACTCTATCACCCAACTGCCACATGCCATGCAAAACTTTTGGAGAGAGAACTTTTAGACACTTTGCGAGAAAAAAAAGAGACTTTTTCATTCACCATATATCATATCACATTTCTCAAAAGCTAAAAAAAAAATACTAGACCGTTCTACATCTTGGCATAAATTCTCAAAAAATTTTAAATGTCAGCTTACAGAGACTTGAGAATGTCTTCTTTAATACAAAATGTATTTTATAGGTTCCATTGCTTGAAAAAAACTGAATTCAAATGACTTTATTGATGAAAAAACCTTAGATTTTTAAAACTTTTGTAATGATTTATGAAATATGAACTACAATCCCTTTTGTTTTTTAAATTCATTTCAACTCATTTTTTTTTTTACTGGCTTGTGCAATCAATCTTCCACAGCACATCAGATTGCTCACATTAGTGTTATTAAACCCATCTATGAGTTAAATGGATTTAATAAATATTCATATTATGGAAATATTAGGTGGATGTTTGCAAAATGTGACAAATTCTTACAAAATTTTAAATATCAGCTTACAGAGACCTGAGAATGTCTCTTTTTATACTAAGGCCCAATCCCAATTCTATTTTTGTACCCCTACCTCTTCCCCTTAAAAATGAGTGTGAAGGGGAAGGGCTTTAAAATTTACCCCTAAGAATTGGGACAGTACTTCAACACCTGCACACGTCATCAGATGTCATCATAATCTCTTGCTTCATATGAGATCAGACGATCGCGACTGCTGTAGTTATTCAAGTTGTGTTATTTTTTTGGTATTTATCTTCAGGAAATCACTGTAGGCATATATCATGTTTTCATAACGATCTAATGTGGCAATAAGATCGTAACTATACTGTGCGTTTACACCGTGGCCATATTGATCTATGTAAACACACCAAAAACAACATTAACATTATAGCAGACACTGTAAAACGCTCATTCTCAGTCACTAGACTTTTCTGACAGGGTGTTTGAGTGACATCAAGTGTCAGAATGTTGTGGGGCTGCTCTACAGGAGTTATTATTAGGTATTATAGATAGCAAAATTTAGCGGTTTTTATTTTAGCGTTTTTTTAATAAAAGCATGACGGTAAAACATGAACGCGGTAATTAATATATTAAAACATGTGTTTGTTTGTTGTAAAAATTCGTAATAATGACAAAAAATACAAATTTGTGGCTCTCCTTACTTCCGGGTGCAGCGAAACTGTCGCTGTAGCTGGTGCATTCTGGGAAATTTTCTTACCCCTTGGTAACAAGTGTGAATCTTCGTTTGAAGGGGTGTATACCTCTTCCCCTTAGCCCTACGCCTTCAAGCTAAAGAGAATTGGGACACCACTACCGCGCAAAACGAGGGGTAATGGTAAGGGGCAGGGCTAAGGGGTAGAATTGGGATTGGGCCTAAAAGTTACTTGGGCCAGTAAGTTCCATTGCTTGAATAAAAACTCAATTCTAATGACTTCTTTGATGGAAAAACCTTTTAGATTTTTTTACTTTTTAATGATTTATGAAATATGAACTACAATCCCTTTTGTTTTTCAAATGCGTTTCAACTCAATTTTTTTTACTGGCTTGTGCAATCAATCTGCAACAGTACACCAGATTGCTCACATTAGTGTTATTAAACCCATCTATAAATTAAGTAGATTATATTTATGCTATATTATGCTGTATTAATATTATGCTAATATTAGTTGGATTTTGCAAAATGTGACATAAATTCTCACTAAATGTTAAATGTCAGCTTACAGCAATGGAACCTATGAAATACTTTTAGTGTAAAAGGAGACATTCTCAAGTCATGTTTGCAAATGCTCCTTCATTTGTTCATTTTACTTCGGCTTAGTCTCTATTTCAGAGGTCACCACAGCTAAATGAGCCACCAACTATTCCAGCATATGTTTTACACAGCGGATGCCCTTCCAGCTGCAACCCAGTATTGGGAAACACCCAGTTTTCACTTATACACTGAGGCCAATTTAGTTTATTCAATTCAACTATAGCGCATGTCTTTGGAATGTAGGGGAAACCGGAGCACCCGGAGAAAACCCACACCAACACCTGAACATGCAAACTCCACACAGAAATGCCAACTGGCCCAGTCAGGATTTGAACCAGTGACCTTCTTGCTGTGAGGCAACAGTGCTACCTGTGCCACCCTTTGCAAATGTTCATTAGCTAAAGAAAAGTGTCAAAACAAACAAACAAACAAACCAAATGTAGGATATAAAGCTAATTATGGATGGTAAAAATAGCTGTAGTGTGGAGTGGCTTCTTTAAAAGACCCAAGTGATCACAAAATGTTGTTTCAGGAGGTAAGAAAACTCAAAACTCAAACTGTGAGTTTGAGTTTTGAGCCTTGATTTGGTCGTCTAAAGGCCGGCTCACAATGAGCAATTTTTTATAATAAACAATTGTATCCTAAACAATTGTAGCATGCCAGCAGGCATACAACATCATGAGATGTATATCAAGGTTAGATTTAAGTCATAACGTCAGGTGACCAAAATTCAATGTCTAGCCAGCGTCTAAGGACAACGTTATTTTGACGTCCAATAAATAATGAACGTCAAATGATGTTGATATTTGGTTGATTTTAGGTTGCTGGCAAGTGACCAAAATCAAACGCCAAACTTGCATCTTAACATCATATTGACATCAAATACTGTCATTTATTCGTCAGGTATGGCAACCAAAATCCAACATCTGATAGACGTCATAGTGGTAACGTCCACACAACGTCAAGCTGTAACATCCTTAGATGTTGATGTTTGGTTGATTTTAGGTTGGACACTGACGTCGGCCTAAAGCTGGGTTCTGACGTCAACCCGATTTTCATTTACAAACAAAATGCAACATTCCCCTATGCTGGGGTACAACGTCAATCTAACGTCATGTTGACGTCCTGCTGGGATGTCAGACTGCACGAACATGGCTCCCATGTCACACTGTAAGATCTCAGCTTTCATAATGTCATACTGAACGACAATAAAGATATGCCAAACACAAAAGAAAACTCCTATGGAGTTTGACGTTATCCATCCTTGACACCTTTCATTCTGAAATGATTCCTCACAGCAAACGTAAACAATCTGTAGCAGCAATTTTGCACATACCGCAGATCCGGCGCTCCTATTGTTTCTTAAATTGAAGCTCAGCGTACTTGTTGTCACACTGCAGGAGAGTATCTGAAATCTTCTGACACTGCCAGAACTTTATCGAAAGAAAAATATGATGGTAATGGGCATTAAGCGGCTGTTGGTGAACATGTCAAACCAATGATCAAACATCACAGATTTTAGTCTAGTGTTTCAGAAATCTTTTAGGATTTCCCAAATTTGTCTGGGATGAAAAAATCGTGGCTGAAATCTCACAGTGGGAGCAGGGCTTAAGACAAATTTGGCAAATCCTAAAAGATTCCAGTAATCCTAGACTAAAATCTGTGGTTTTTGATCGTTGGTTTGACATTTTCACCCACAGCCACTTAATGGTCGTTGCGATTAAAGTTCTGGCAGTGTCAGAAGATTTCAGACACTCTCCTGCAGTGTGATTTAGCTGCAAAGAGCATCAAACTAGGAACCAATAGGATCTGAAAAATCAAAAGCCATATTTTTTTTGGTCACACAACAGGGAAATGTCAAAACAGTTTTATTGGTTTTATTATTGAGGCACGCAGTGAGCAAAACTACCACTAAAGTTTGTAAATGGTATTATGTCAGAACGCGGGAAGTGTCACGAATAGATGACGTCAAACTTGGGGTGCTCAGTCGTTCAGGCTGGCATTATGACAACTGAGATCTTACAGTGTGACATGAGAATTACAATCATGCAGTTATGACATGCAATTCAATCAGGCACAGGATTATTAGGAATCCCACAGTGTGAGCTGGGCTTTACCTGAATGAAGCAATATGAACTAATAAATAATGCTGGTTTATTTATGTATCCTTCTGTGTATTTTGTGAGGTATTGTTGATTTAAGGTTACAGTTAATCTCTAGAAAAAAAAACTGTACATGTCAGAGTCCTCTAAGTTTCTATTGAAGTGAGTGAATCACGTGATGAATGCGAACGAGGAAGAAAGAGGCTTCGATCAAGTAAGAAGAAAGGACGAGGCTTTATACTCGAGCATCATTTTCCTAACGAGCCAAAGCAGATGCCGGCTGATTGAAAAATAACGGATCCCTAAGGGCCGTTCCAGCAATGAGTCGTCAATGAGGCATGTCCTGAGAGAACACAAATGTGAGAATGTGTGTCGATATGGAGAGTGGAGAGGAAATCAAATACAACTGACTGGTTTTCTGTGGCTACACTCTAACGGAAATACAAAACAAAAAAATAAAATAAACAGGTGGGCAAAGGTTGGTGGCCAAAGATCAGACATAGGGGAAAGAGTCTGATCCAAAACCAAAAGATAAAGCCAAAGGATCATGTGACGAGAGCCGGCCATCAAATAAGAACACAATTTTGGGTAATCCACATCAGGGGTAAAATACATTGCTTGATTCATATGCTTATAATACAAGAATTTACTTTAAGAGCTTCTATTACACATTGAAAAGGGTCATATTTCGGTTTTATGGGTCTCCAACAACATACTGATAAGTATGCAAGGTCAAAAAACACGTTTATGGTCTTATAATATGCATTTATTTTTACCTAATTATCCCAGCTACTCCCATATGAATCGTTCAGCGATTAATTTGTTCCCAAAAAACCCTCCTTAGCGCAAAGCTAATCTGCGCTAATTGGACCG
The DNA here is from genome assembly GCA_903798205.1 of Danio tinwini. NCBI lineage: Eukaryota > Metazoa > Chordata > Actinopteri > Cypriniformes > Danionidae > Danio > Danio tinwini. The sequence goes on along the minus strand of CAIGQZ010032437.1, from coordinate 1,268,856 downwards.
ATGACAGCCTGTTGCGATTGGTCAACAGCGTTCAGTGCGAGACAGTAAAATGCCCAGCCCAGTTTATCAAGCCCCCAGGTCGCCAACATTGGTATAGGATCCGATCGCAGCAGACGCCCGACGCTTCAAAGTAAACTTAATAACACCACAGTAAACAGTACCCGGTTCTCAACAGTGTATTCAGACACCTCAGTGCTGAAAGCAGTGCAGTTAAACACTAGCATATTGCTCTTGTTAAGTATGACACACATTCAGCTTTAATTCACACAGCAGCAAAAGCTGAACTATTCTGAACCTTGACCGCTGCATGTGTGCAGGATCAGCTAACAGTGGCCATAGCAATGACAAACGGCAGTGAAATGAGCTCACAAACGCATTTAAATCTGTAAACAAAGCAGCACGAGTCATGTTTACAACATGGCATTAGACGCGATATGACAATATAAAGAGATAACCGGATACAGTACACGCGGTTACTAGTAACAAAACATGTAGATCATTTCTATTTGCAATCATTGCTGTGGCACCTCATCCGTAAACAAAAAACAAAAAAAAAATTCATCCGTGAACTCTCTATCTCTGCGGGCTCCCGCTCTCCATTCGTAAGCCTTTTCAGTGCTGCTCACCAGCCCGAAGCCCAGCGTGCAGCAGCCTGCCGGTGTACCTAATAATTTGTCCTTATTTTGCCTGCACCTCTGGTGTATTGTCTGTCCATTACAAGATGGAGGCAGAAACTAATGCATGAGCTGTGTAGTGATAGATGGCCCATTGTAAGTGTGCAGATTTCTGAACGACTCCTTTCCCTCACACTTCCAATAATATCCAGGTAAGCACAGCGTCTTCATGAGCGTCTTGCTGCTGTGTTAGTGGGCGGGGCCGCAGGTTTGAATTTTGCCGGGTCTGCGCGCGCAACCATTATGTTTCGTAACGACGTCACGCCGAAACGGCTGAAGATTCGTTATCAAGACGATTCATTTAAACCACTATGAGTCGACTCTTTTATAGATGAATCAATAGTTTTAAAAACTGTCCACTTTCAGATTTAAGCTTTAGCTGGATATTTCACTAAGAGCTGTTACACACTACATGGAAGGTCATTTTCAAAAACCCATAATAGGGGCTTTTTAAAGGTCCCATGAAATGAAACTAAAGCTAGTATCAGTATGTAAAACTTGCATATAGAAGATATAAACATCCAAAGTTTGCAGTTTGTCACTTCCACCTAAATGTATCAACATTTGTTTTGCCATTCCCTTATACTTCAGTTTCTCATCTCATCTCCTGACCAATCAAATGCTCTCTAGTATCTGACATGTTCCACCCCCTTCGAGACGCTTCTGGTTTGCTTTTCATTTCATGTGCTTGACCAAGATGGCGGCGCGTACACATCGCGAGGCTCGGCGTCTATCCAGTTTCTGCAATTTTGCAGTATTTTTTCTGCTCATTTCGGGTCTGTTCGTGCAGAACAGTAATGCCTTTGCATCGTACACCCGACAAGAGATCTTGGATATTGGTTTGTGCATTTCGGACAGTTTTATCAGCAATCTACGACTCATCCCAGAGATCGCCAGGACACCCGAGGCTGAGCGCTCTGTCCGGCCGGGCAGAAGTGCTCGGAGACAGCGATGCGAATGTAAACAAAGGCGGGGGAAGCGCGGCGGGCTAAGAGCTAAGCTAAAGCTAACACCACACTGGCTCTCTTTACCCAGCATCTTCCTCGCCAATGTACGGTCCCTGGTGAACAAAATGGATGAGATTAGACTGCGCATCAACCACAGCAAAAGATTATGGAACTGTAATGTCATGATTTTCACAGAAACATGGCTAAACAGCGGGATACCAGACAACGCTGTATCTTTAACTGAGCATCAGACATTCCGAGCAGACAGAGCGGCGGATGACTCCGGTAAGACCCGAGGCGGAGGATTATGCATTTATATTAACAAAGCGTGGTGCACAAACTCTGCTATCGTTGGGAGACATTGCTCTGTTAACCTGGAATTTCTGATGGTCAAATGCAGACCGTTTTATCTGCTACGGGAGTTCACCTCCACCTTTATAATCGCTGCTTACATTCCACCCAATGCTGATGCAAAGCTTGCTATGAATGAACTTCATGCAGCCATCAGCAAACAACAGACTGCTCACCCGGAGGCTGCTTTTATTGTTGCGGGGGATTTTAATCACTCAAACTTAAAGACAGTGCTCCCCAAATTCCATCAAAACATTTTCTGTCACACACGGGGAAACAAGACTTTGGACCAGGTATACACAAACATGGCTGAAGCCTATGCTGTTACCCCCCTCCCCCACCTGGGTCAATCAGATCACCTTTCTTTGTTCCTCACCCCCCGATACTCACCCCTCATCAACTGTGTGAAGCCATCAGTGAGGACCATCAAAGTGTGGCCAGCGGGGGTAGACTCCACACTCCAGGACAGGTTTCAACACACAGACTGGAGTATGTTTGCTTCCCAGGCCACATGTGGCTCTCACACAGACATTAACAGCTACACTTCCTCTGTTCTGGAATACATCAACACCACCATTGACAGTGTTACAACCCAGAAACAGATCAGCACATACCCAAATCAAAAGCCATGGATGAACAAGGAGGTGCGCCTCCTGCTGAAGGCACGCAACACTGCCTTCAGATCAGGGGATGCACAGGCCTACAACACTTCCAGGGCTAATCTGAAGAGGGGCATCAAAAAGGCCAAGCACTGCTACAAGCTAAAGCTAGAGGAGCACTTTTCCAACTCTGATCCTCGGCGCATGTGGCAGGGCATACAGGCCATCAGCAACTACAATACCCAGCCATTCCACACCCACAGCCACAAATGTCTCCTTCCTGAACGAGCTTAATGACTTTTATGCCCGCTTTGAAAGAGACAATAATGAACTCTACATCAGGATCACTTCCTCAATTGACCACTCACCCATTACACTCACCTCCTCAGAAGTCTACACCGCACTGAGTCGGATCAATGTGCGTAAGGCTGCTGGACCAGACGTATTCCTGGGCGTGTCCTCAAAGCATGTGCAGAACAGCTCGCTGCGGTATTCATAGACATTTTCAACCTGTCCCTTAACCTAGCAGCTGTGCCAACATGCTTTAAAACCACCTCTATTGTGCCAGTGCGGAAACACTCCAGCCCAACATGCCTAAATGACTACCGCCCTGTAGCACTCACACCCATCATCATGAAGTGCTTCGAGCGGTTGGTCCTGGCACATCTGAAAGACTCTCTGCCATCCACACTGGACCCACATCAGTTTGCCTACCGTGGCAACAGGAGCACAGAAGATGCAGTCTCCATAGCACTGCACTCTGTACTCACACACCTGGACAATAAAAACACTTAGGCACGAATGCTGTTTGTTGACTTCAGCTCAGCATTCAACACTGTCATACCCTCTAAGTTAATGATCAAACTTAGAGACCTGGATATAGACACGTCTCTCTGTAACTGGGTTATGGACTTTCTGACTAACAGACCTCAAAATGTTAGATCAGACCACATTTGCTCCACCACCGTCACACTCAACACTGGTGTACCACAGGGCTGTGTGCTGAGCCCCTTCCTCTACTCCCTTTTCACCATCGACTGTAGGCCTGTGAACAGATCCAACGCCATCATCAAATTTGCAGATGACACCACAGTGATTGGTCTAATCAGCAACAATGATGAGACTGCCTACAGGGAGGAGATACAGCATCTGGCCACGTGGTGCACCAACAATAATCTGCTCCTTAACAACGACAAGACCAAGGAGCTCATTGTGGACTTCAGGAAGGGACGAACAGGCTCACATGATCCCATCTACATCAATGGGATGGCCGTCGAGCCTGTATCATCCTTCAAGTTCCTGGGGACCCACATCTCCAAGGACCTTTCCTGGACCACCAACACCTCCAGCCTGGTCAAGAAGGCTCACCAGCGCCTATTTTTCTTAAGGCAACTTAAGAAGAACCAGCTGTCATCAAGTTGGTGAACTTCTACCGCTGCACAATAGAAAGCATCCTGACGAACTGTGTCACAGTCTGGTATGGAAGCTGCTCTGTTGCGGAGCGTAAGGCACTGCAGCGGGTGGTGAAAACTGCCCAACGCATCACAGGGACCACACTGCCAGCCATAGAGGACATCCAGAGGAAACACTGTCTGCGCCGAGAACGCAGTATTCTTAAAGATTCCTCTCACCCTGCTCACAGACTGTTTTCTCTCCTGCCTTCTGGCAGGCGCTTCAGGCTCCCCCGGACAAAAACCAGCAGACTAAAGAACAGCTTCTTCCCCAGAGCTGTCTCCCTCTTGAACTCTGCTCCCCACTGACTTTTTGCCCCCCTAATACACCCCACTCTCCTCTCCTCATAACTCAGACTCATCATAATCACTGCACTACTTAACATTTGCACATTTAAAAATTGCACATATTCATTGCACTGATTCATTTATTTGAACTGTACATACCTACTGCACATGTACATTTGTAAATTATGTACACATCCACTGTACATATACATTTGTAATTATGTTTATCTATCTGCACACTTCTGATTATTAATAGCAACCTGTACATTTATCCATCTATTGTAAATCTCTGTTCATAGCTAACACAACCTGTATATGATGTTGATAGTACATCCATTTGTAAATATCACCATAATTTTTCTATAACTGCACTTTATAACTAATACCTGTATCCTGCACTTGCTGCTATTGCACTCCTGGTTAGACCTAAACTGCATTTCGTTTCCTTGTACTTGTACATGTGTGATGACAATAAAGTTGAATCTAATCTAATCTAATCTAATCTTAAGCTCAACTACTTTCACTGGCAGAGTAAAAGGAGAGGGGCTACTATATGTCCTTCCCTGTCTTGATTCACATTTTAAAGCACTTCACAGGACCTTTAAAGAGATAGTTTACCCAAAAATTAAAATGATGTTACCCTCATATCATTTTCAAACCACTGAGATATTAGTTTGCATTCAAAACACAAACTATGATAGTTTACTTGATCTCTGAGAGCTTCCTCAACCTCCATAGAGACTTATTTAAAAAACAATCTGAAACAAAACATCCTCAAAACAGACCATATGACTTCAGTGGTTCAATCTACCAAGCTATAATGTAATGTAATGTGCGTATTTATATAGCACATTTATTGTGTATGGCCATACACCCAAAGTGCTTCACAATCATGAGGTTTGTCTCTCCACACCACCACCAGTGTACAGCATACACGTGGATGATGCGACGGCAGCCACAGAACAACAGCGCCAGTACACTCACCACACCACCAGCTATAGGTGGAGTGGAGAGACAATGATAGAGCCAATTCAGCTGATGGGGATGATTGGGAGGCCATGATGGGTAAGGGCCGATGGAGGGAATTTGGCCAGGACACCGGGGTTACACCACTACTGCTTTACAAGTGCCATGGGATTTTTAATGACCACAGAGAGTCAGGACCTCAATTTAACGTCTCATCTGAAAGACAGCGCCCACTGACAGTATAGTGTCCCCTTCACTTTTACTGGGGCTTTAGCACTCACACAGACCACAGGTTGAGCGCCCCCTGCTCGTCTCACTAACACCACTTCAAACAGCAACCTAGTTTTCCCAAATGGTCTCCCATGCAGGTACTGACCAGGCTCAGCCCTGCTTAGCTTCAGTGAGTAACCGGTCTTGGGCTGCAGAGTGATATGCAACAAGAAACCCTTTGTTGGCAATACAATTACTATTTAAAAAAAATAAAATTAATGACTTTACTCAATGTTTTTTTTTTTTTTCCTCTGTGTCAGGTATATTGTTCACTATACACTCACCGGCCACTTTATTAGGTACATCTTACTAGTAGCAGGTTGGACCCCCTCAACTCTGCCTTAATCCTTCGTGGCATAGATTCAACAAGATACTGCAAATATTCCTCAGAGATTTTGGTCCATATTGACATGATAGCATCACACAGTGATCCATGATGTGAATCTTCTGTTCCACCACATCCCAAAGATGCTCTATTGGATTTAGTTCTGGTGTTTGTGGAGGTCATTTAAGTACAGTGAACTCATTATCATGTTCAAGAAACCTGACTGAAATGATTCGCGCTTTATGACATGGCGCATTATTCTGCTGGAAGTAGCCATTAAAAGATGGGTGCACTGTGGCCATAAAGGGATGGACATGTTCAGCAACAATACTCAGGTAGGCTGTGGCATTGACCCAATGCTCAATTGGTACTAATGGGCCCAAAGTGTGCCAAGAAAAAAACCTCACACCATTACACCACCACCAGCCTGAACTGTTGATACTGTACAAGGCAGGATGGATTCATACTTTTATGTTGTTGATGCAAAATTCTGACCCAACCATCCGAATGTCGCAGCAGAAATCAAGACTCATCAGACCAGGCAACGTTTTTCCAATCTTCTGTTATCCAATTTTGATGTCCATTTTTTTTCATTCTGTAAATCTGTACATCTAATTACCAATTCAGATGGAGCTTCTTTAAAATACATTAAAAATATCATGGTTGATTTTGTATATAAGTTTGTGTGGCATAAATTCTATCTTTGACATTTAGAATTTTACTAATGTCTATGATGCTTTTTTGCATTTAACGCTGCCCTAGTAATAATTTATTCATTTATATTCATTGTTCTAAAATTATTGTCTATCATCAGTCATTGTCGTTAATCAAACAACAATAGACAAATGTCACTCACTTCTTGATTACATATAATAGCTGGATTAATCTATACAACAAAACTATTTTAACAAATACAGTAAAAACCACATCAATTACAATTGTTCTTTTATTGTAGTTTTTTTGATGGAGAAAGAAAATAAAAGTCCTTGATAGATTTGCAGTTGAAGACAAAATAACACTGAAACCTTATAATACACAGAGCATATTTTCTGATGGTGAGGATGCTTCAATTTTTATCATTATATTTCAAATTATTGTATTTGATATAAAAAAACAAGTATTAGGGTGATGATAACTACAGTACATAAAAGATCAGCGTTTAAGTAAATGTGGAGCTACTTTGCCAAACTGAATTGCATTATTGTGTTTCTGCTGGTGCACTACAGTGTTCAGTTTGAATATATGGAATGCAAGTTAAGTTTCACCCTCTGTGAATTGAGGAACATTTTCCCATAAACAGTCAGAACCTGTCTGTATAGCACAACATTATTAATGCAAGACTGAATTTGGTGAATCAAATGTAATTTTCTGCATAAAGGACAACATTTACTTGGAAAGGGTGTGTTTGCACTGAAAAGACTATTGACTTTTTATTCATGAATTAAATATGAGTGTTTGACCTGAAATGCTACATTCAAAAAGTGTCTGTTTTATGAATTTAGCCTAAACTTTTTGTTTTGGGTTCTCCCTTTTGCCTATTGTGAAGTCACATAAAAAATTTAATAAAAGGCAGAAGCCTCCCAAACTGAGCAAACTTGTATATTTCTTTAATATACAGTAGTACACTCAGTTGTACCTGCCTCATTCAGTGTTTTTCAAGTGATTATTGCCACAAAACCAAACACGCCTGAGCACATAAACCAACGCATTTTGAAAACATTGCCCCTATATGCATTTCTGGAGAGCACCAAATGCATCCCAGGAGGTATGTTTTTGTGCAGATCTTGTTTTTGCGAATCCACCAGAAGCCGCGGTGTATGCTTTTTGAGAACTCAAATTTCTCTTGTGAATGTCATTAGCGCCTGATGTTCTCACGTAAATCCACTAGAGGACGCCGTCGACTGACTGACTGACTGACTGACTGACTGACTGACTGATCGACTGACTCACCCTCCTCCTTCTCTAAACCCAACACATAGTGTTTTCAAAAGCACAAATTTATCTAAAATAATGCGTTATATTACTTTCGAGTTACTTTTGCGTTACTTTTCCTTACCTGGCTGAGGTTTGACCTCTTTCAGAACTTGCAGGGTTTTTTCACCTTTTTTATAGAGAAGCTCTGCATTTAACAACCACCTATATAACCTACACCTTCATTTTAAGTAAAAAAAATGTAGGGTAAAATTATATTTTGAGAACTTTCTGAGCCCAGAGTTATACATGCTGTATATACAGATTAATGAAATCATGTAATGTGTTTGCTCTTTTTGTACGTTTTGTGTTATTAGTTAAATAAATTCACTGTCCATTGAGAAAAACATTGCAATAAAGCCGAAGAGTACTAACAGGAAATTATTTATATTAAGGCAAAAAGTAGGAAAAGATTTTCACTCGCCCTTTACAAAAATTACTATAATTTAATACATTTAATAATACAATATTAATAATAATAATTTAATAATAAAAAATATCTGGTTAGTATCTTCAGCAGTAAAGAAATTGAGAACGTTTAAACAAATTACTGTATGGAAAGTAATGCTATTTATGCTATTTTTAAACAAAAAGTTAAAAGTTTTATTGAGATTGGGATTGTTGTTGATTATATGCATGTTAATGGACAGATGGGTAGCTACTGTATACATATACAAAGGAAAATTAAGACCTGTTAAAAAAAGATTTAAGACCTACAATACAACATTTCAATAGATTTAAGATTTTCAAGGCCTTAAATTTAGCTTTTGAGATTTAAGACATTAAGACTTTTTAAGACCCTGTGGATACCCTGTAAGTACTAACATACCGGATACCCCCTCTGACTCAAAATAAACCAATATGCTGAGTTATTCAGTTACTAGAACAGTACACTGACTTATCTGCTGTGAAAAAGAGACCTGGTGACGATGATGTGTGCAAGCTGACTGTGTGATTGAACCTGACTAAGGTCATTTTTATTCCACAATACATTTTGTAAAAGTCAATCAAACAAGGTAAAATGTAAGTCACGCTACTTTTTTAAAAAAAAGTAACTCAAATAATATTACTTATTTTTAAAAGTAATGTGTTACTTTACTTGTTACTTTATATTATTACATAACAAGCGTTACTTAAAACACATTACCCTCAACACTGCCTGTCATCACTGTCAACTCCACTCCATGTCACAAGCCTGCCGCCATATGGAAAAGCTGTCCATACGGAGGTAAGCGGTCAGCTGATAAGCTCGAAAAGGACTGCTGTCATACTGCCCTGTAGCGTTTGTTTTAAAGATGAAATGCAGCCATAGGTTCCTCCGGCTACATAATTTGCAATCTCCAGAAATGTATATAGGGGTACGTTCTCAGAATGAGCTCATGTTGACATAAACAGTTAAAGAAACTCTGATAAATTCATTACATAAATGCAGTATTTTTACAGAATTCACAAACAGAATTAGTTTTAAAACTTGCAAAACGTATAGATGTAGATGTTACACCCTCCATCTATAAATAAGATAAATGATGCAATGAATCAAATTCACTTAATTTCTTTAATTATTGTGCTAAATGCAGTTCTGTAGCGTTAAATTAATGATGATGTAAGTGGTCTTGAATGGTTACTATACCTTGTGTCATCCCAGTCTGGGCTAAGTCCACTGAGTGAACCTCGAGAGTCGGCCACAAACTTGTAGACGATAAGTAGACAGTCTCTACACAACTGTACGACACGCTGGCAGCACCTCAGCTCCTGCGCATTCACCACCTCACTGGTCTTATTGAAAACACACTCCCACGATGACCTGCTGAGAGATATGCAAATTAATACTTCAGCCTATGAGTGGGTGGTATCAATGTTATGTGTCAGAGTAAAGTATGTGTACCTTTTGCACCGAATGCAATATTCTTTGCCAATTCCTATTTTATAGTATGTGTGACTTGCTAATACTGATTATTGCCAATTATGATTTACTTTCTAAGAACTATAATTGACACCATATACAAACAAATATGCACTTAATACTTGACAAATGTAAAACTTGAAATGTATGATGCTTATGTATGGTTGGAGGGGTCCAATTTCACTGCACATAACAGTGTTGCGACAAATAAAGACATATATCATCATCATTACAAATTCCATACATTACAAATTCATATTATCAATACAAAAACCTTAAAAAAATAAAAGTGCAATATTTCTTAAAATAATAATATGAGCAGTGAATAATTACTGTAAATAACAAGGTAAATTTTTGTCTCTATATGACAAATGATGGAGTATTTTGGCGTAAGTTGTATGTGTCAAATAATAGTTCCATGTTATCAATAAATCCATTTAAATTGGTTTTGGCAAAATATTTATGATGTTTGCCTTTAAGTTAAGAGAGTGAGTTAGTGAGTAAGTTAGTAAATAAAAAACTAACTAATAAATGAACAAATAAAAAAGAGCAAAAAAAAAAACAAAACAATAATAACACTAGAGGCTCTATTTTAACAATCTAGGTGCAAAGTCTAAAGCATATAGAGCAAAAGCATTAAGGCCATGTCTGAATCCCCTTATGCTATATTAGGAATGAAAAAAAATATGGTCTGCGCCCTGGCACATGGTCTAACAGGGCTATGCTTAGTCTCTTAATGAGTTATGTGTGTGCTTTGAGCATAACGTGCATTAAACTAATCAGAGTAGCGTCGCGCCATGGCGAATTTGCTATTTACATGGCAGTCTTTGTAAGTGGAAAAACTGAACACTACGCTAGCGAGAAAACAGTTAAACAGACCACCTGCAGCACGAAACTGAGTTATATCTAAACACACATCCTATTATTATGCCCCATATGGTGATGCATAGGTCTCCAAAACCTGACAGGTGGAAAAATCTAAACCTGTTTTTGTTAAAACAAATATAAATATGCATATAATAAATAATACTGCTAATAATAATAACAACACCATTAAACAAATGCAAATTGTCACATAATAAACTGAAAAAAAGTCCACAAACTGGCGCAAATGGATTTGCTATTTAAACAAAGTGGCCAAAATGTGAAAATCAGAGTAGCGCTGCTCTAAAAATAGCAACAAATCACGCCATACTCGTCTTGCGCCTTATTGCGCCAGGTGTATGATAGGGCCCTATATTGTTACAGCATTTAATTTCATAATAAGTACTGGAATTTATGCTTGTTCTGGTTTAGTTGCAAGAAGCTTTAGTAACACTTTAGAATAAGGTTGTATTAGTTAATATATCTACTAATATGAAGAAACAATAAAAAATACATGTAGTACAGTGCTTATTCATGTTAATGGAAATAAGGTTAACAATCATGAATTTAGATTTTTGCATTAGCACATTTTGAACTACGATTGATAAATGCTGTACAACTAATGTTCATACTTAGTTCATATTAGAAAATACATGAACTAACATTGACTTAAAAGTGTGACTGAATTTTCTTAGAACTTAAATGAGTCTACTGTTCTCTCTCTCTCTGATTGCAATTTTGACTGATATGTCAAGCAGAACTTTTTAACTCATGTTGAAAACTTTTTACAAATAGGGGGAGACACATAAAAATCAATGACATTTGAACACTGAAGCTACCAAGGAGGTCATTTTATAACTGTTGAGATAAAGCACAAATATCTATAAATCTCTGACTTTTACTAAATATGTGTACATTTTCCTTCTAACATTGTTATATTATTAAAACACAAAAGAGTTATGATTATTTCTACCTAAAACTATCCAGAGCCTTAGAGAGAGAGTTGTGACAACTCCAACAATGTTTTAATTGCTTATGTTTTAACATTATCTAAGATTATTTGAATTAACCGCATGTGATTCATTTGAGTGTACATGAATCACATGACGATTGAACATTTTGGATTTCTGTTGTCCCAACTTTCTCTCTATGGCTTTAGAACTATCATAGCAGTAAAAATGACTGTGTGCATTTAAGTTGTCTGCTACTTTTCCCCATGACTTTAAATATGAGTGCCTCTGTTGCCTAGCAACTTCCTGCTAACAAAAGCATAACTTTCTGTTGGCAAAAACATAACTTCAGATATGCCTTTCAAAACAGCATATTCAGTGTTTCAAAAAAGCCTTCTGCCCTGCTTGAGAAAGTGAAACTGAAAGTGAGTTGTGGAAATTTGCGGGTGGTCTAACTATAACTATTTATAGCCTGTATTACCAAAAAGACTGTATTTTTTTTTATTAAATATGATGACAGACATTGTAAGCTTAATTTTAATATCTCAATAAAAGCTTTGAATATAAATATGACGTCTTATATGTGAACCGTTATCACAGAATGACCACTATGGGAATTCTAGTAGTTAAGTAATTCTGGTAGTTCCAGTGTTAAACCATTTCACTGACATTATTAATCTCTTAAAATTCTTAAGACACTCTCAGTTACCAGTCAAATTGAGAATTGCTAGCATGGAGCAGAGAGATTGGTGCAGGTGCAAGGAAACAATCTGTGTTTTATCAGTAGATAAGCTTTCACTTCTGCTGCTGAACAGTTCGGACAGGAGAGGACAGAAGAGGCAGCTCTGCTCTGTACCCGCATAGATGAGGGATGCCAGCTTCTCTACCCTAAATCTCCGTCAGTATTTCATCATGTATGTGATAAGTTTGTATCAAGCTGTGTGTGTGACACCTACTTTAAATTGTGTATTTGGGTCGGGGTAATTTTTTTGATTTCGTTCTCAACTGGGTGGTAGTTATGATTAGGTTTGATGCTCCAAACTTTTTTCATGGTGGTCGTGGCTACAAATTGTAAATGCAGTGCCACTTTCAGACACGTGTTATCATGTAGCTGTGACACCATTGTACATGCCGCTACAAACATAATGGACAAATTGAAATCTCCCAGAAAAACAGCCAGTTAATCGGTGCATTTGTAATACTTTGGTATCACAGTTTCATGGAATAGTTACAGAGGGGGAAAAAAGTATTGAACACATCACCATTTTTCTAAGAAGACATATTACTAAAGGTGCCGTTGACTTAAAATTTTAACTAGATGTTGGTAACAACCAACGAATATGTGCAAAGAAAACAAAACTAAGGCCGTACTCACACTATGTACAGTTGCCTTGAACCTGGCCAAAGCACGCTTGTCCCCCCTCCCGTCTTCTTAAATGGTCCGCACTCACATTACATTCGGGCCTGGGCACGCTTACGTCATCGATGATGCGCTCCTCAGTATGCGCTCTCGCTCAACTTTGTTATATATATATTTTTACGTTTTTTTTTTTTTTTACAGTGAAGATAAAGACCAAATTTTAACAAAGTAAACACTTGTAAAACAATCTAACATAAAGGTTTAGGGCTTTGATTCCCATTCATTTGAGTTTTGCTGAAGAAAGAAGCGATAAAAAAGTCACTTTAAAGCCTTGCCAGGTTTTAGTGTAGAGATGATGAAATGTAACTTGTAGGGATCTGAATTGTACATTACAGGCAGGAAGGCTTTACAGTGCTCTCCCACTGATATCTCCTTCCCGTGCTAACGGCTCATGGGCCACCTTCACACGTCAGTCCCTGATTAAACAGAAGCAGCATGGGTCGCTGGCACTGCCTCTAATCCCCTAGAGCTGTGTTCGCTCTCATCAACTCCAAATGGTCTAAATCTTGCTATATAACATCCTTCACTCTGTGGCAATTACAAGAGTGATTGGGCCACACAAAGCCTCAGAGAAGTGCTCACAATGACTAGCGGGAGAAAGGCGGTCAATAAGAAGGAATCCCTGCTGTTTGCTCTCAGAGTTGATAAAATCACAGCATGTAAGAGCCAATGTGTATTATAACAGAAAGCATGTATGCTTCTATGTGCGACTCTCTAAGGAAGTAAAAGTCTATATCTAGACTCACGATTGAGTCAATAAAGAAAAAACAGAAACCATTTTTCCTCTCATGGCCAGAATCATGTTATATCTAAATACCCTTTAACATTAAATTAACTAACCTATGGTATTTTACTTCCATAACATAACAGTTGCAAGTAATCAATTGAAGGCATTCAAAACCAGAAAAGACACTAATCATGCCAAGTTCAGACTGCACAGGGCTCGTATTTAAACGATCTAGGCGCAAAGTCTAAAGCACATTGCGCAAAAGCATTAAGGCCATGTCGGAATACACTTTTGTTATTATAAGGATAGTAGAAAACGGTTTGTGCCCCAGCACATGGTCTTACAGGACCAATCAGAGTCTCATCTCACATTCCCTTTAACGCTGCGTTCACACCAGACGAGGAAGAAGCGTCAATCGCTAGTGATTTACATGTTAAGTCAATGCAAAGACAGGATTAGACATTCTGCGGCGTGATACGCGTGAATGACGCGATTTGTGCGAATGAAGCGAGTTGAGCATTTTGCACGATTGATGCGCGTTTCGTACGAATTGGAAAAATCTGAACTTCAGCGGACATTTGCGCCGCGTTAACCAATCAGGAGCTTGCTCTTGTAGGAGCGTGCTTATGAAATAGCACCTGTTGTTGGTGTCCCAGGGGCAAATCCTCCTGCTGACACTGGACAACAGGTGAGCTCTGCTAAAACAAGCTCTGCTGAAAGCTTCCATCATCCAGGTAAAGTTTCTGTTTATAACCTCACAGAGCTAGGTGCACCTCTGAAAGTATCTAGTGAATTCAGACACAACTCCAAACGAATCAACGCTGTTTTTCTGCCTTCATAAAGCACATAAACACAGTTATTCTCTCAATAAAATTTATGTTAGCCATTTTGCAATGAAGCTAGACTCACCAGGCAGAAAGAAGCCTTGCCCACTGATTCCACTTCTATTGTGAAGCGGATTTGATGTGCAAATGAAGTGGATTTGACGCGCGTATTAAGCAAGTAAACTCAAAATTTTCACGTGTCTATTAACGCACGAATAGCGTGATTTATCCGCGCGTGCCGCGTCTGGTGTGAACACAGCATAAGAGTCAGTTGTGTTGTGCCATGGCTATTTATGTGGGGGACTTTGTAAATATAAACTCTGAACACTTCACTGGCAAATAAAACAGTTAAACCATCTTCGTGAGGATAAAGAATTAGCCTCCATTCAGCCTCTTTACTTTCTCTTTACTTTACTTTTACTTTTTATTTTACTCCTTTAGTTTCGTGGATAAGGAAACTGTGTTGTACTATGGGATGAAATTAGTATCAATATTATTTGCAAATACATGCCCTGTCATCCACGCACTCTATTAATGTTGTATATGCAGTTTTACATCAACAAGCAAATGGCTTTCAACCTGAATCTGTGAATTTAAAATTTGCGCAAACATAAACATGTTTGTGAAAACAAATATTATGTTTTGCATTCATGCATCTTAATTTACGTGTGCGAAAAGGAAGTTTTGCATTTGTGGATCAGATGATGCATGTGTGTCTGAATTGACTTTTTGTTTGAATCTATACTGCCGGCTTCGTTTGAATTTTGAGACTTTCTTTTTGTGGTTTTAAGCTTTTCAGGAATTAAACACAAACGACTTTACATGAAAAAGCCACAACGTTCTTATGCAAGGTGTACACATGTACCTACCAATTTGAGAATTATACAATCCTGAGTTACTACACGTGTGTCTGAAAAAGTCTGATTTAAATAAATGTGCATAATTTTGTAAAAACAGAGTTGTATTTGTAAATAGACATGCTCTCTTTTGTGTACGTTAATCATAATTTGCGCATGTGTGGATCAGGTGTCACTCATTTGGATTATGAGACTGATTTTACAGTTTGTCAGCAAATCCACACGTGCGCAACTCTTGATCCGCACGCAACTTTTGATCCACGCGCAAATGTCCTTATGCAATTTAACCAGTGACACCTAGATGGCAATCTCAGCATTACAGAGCAGGCCACGTCCAAAGTTTTTATAACGTTTTATAACCTAACGAACTGTAAGAGCCAGCCAAGTCACAAAAGTGGATATCCCGACGAATCAGCTGGATGAATGGCTGTATATGGGTATTCTGACACTCTATGCCTGTGTGAGGTCAGCATTTAACCACTGGAAAGTCAAATCTCCTCTAAGGCGCACATTATAACATACAGTATAGGTTCAAATGGTGACGTCCGATGCTTCCGTTTTTTGGGTATATGATTGATAGAAGATTTTGAAGAAAGGTTATGAATACTTCACCCTAAGGGAACATTTCTGCCCATACCGATACATGTAGGAAATATGCTTTATTTGTAATATTCTTACTTTAATAAAAGCATGCAAACATATTGTGTTGTGTTATTCTGGCAATAACTTGCATTACCATCAGGGATGGGCAAAAATACATTAAATGCATCCATTCAATATGGACTGACTGGTCCCATTACACAGCAGCAGGATGAATATGAAAAGTATATTTTTAAAACCATTTTAAGGTCAACATTATTAGTCCCCTTCAGCAACATTTTGCTTAAGGTCTACAGAACAAACCATCGTTATACAATGATTTTCCTAATTACACTAACTTACCTAATTAACCTAAGCCTTTAAATTGCACTTTAAGTTGAATACTAGTATCTTGAAAAATATCTAGTAAAATATTAAGTACAGTCATCATGGCAAAGAAAAAAATAAATCAGTTATTAGATGAGTTATTATGTTTAGAAATGTATCGAAAAAAAAATCTCAAACAGAAATTGAGGGAAAATACACCGCGGGCTAATAATTCAAAAGGGCTAATAATTCTGACTTCAACTGTATATTAAAAGTAAATGAGCTCAATTGCAGTTTTATATTGACTTCAGGATATCATCCTTTCAATCTCTTACCCAGAGGTGGAGAGGCAGTTCCAGAGCCCCTGACCATGGCTCCAGAGCAGACGGTTAAACACACGATTGAAGAGGCGATACAGACGTAGACTCTCCACATCTGGTTCTCTCCAAATCCTCTGCAGAACTGAGCGGATGTTGGTACGAACAATGTCCAAAACCTTCATAAAAGGATCAGATAGATAACTGTAAAAACTAAAAATGCAAGAGTATGTTGGGAAAACGAAGTAATTAAGGAAGCTAAAATCTGCTCATATTTACTACAAATAGGCATTTAAAGGACTCTTAAACAATATCCAGTACAGCAGTAAATGCTTTGAGATAAGATTTACCTTATAAGCAAGTGTATTTTTTAAGAGTGGTAATCCCAGAATAAAGACATTATTCTCTATGCGCAACCAAACCAACGCTGCTGAAAGAAATATTTTAATCAAAAAGTAAACTGATGCGCCTTACGCACTGCTCCTGCTTGATGATGACGCGCGCTGCTCTGCTCCAGGATTGAGTCCCGGTTGTAAACAAGCATGCCAAAACAATACGTGCTGCTCATGTGTTATGAAACTGATGTAGCAACCTTTTATGCAGAGGTGTCGGCACAAAGTGAGTTTTGCAACAAAGTTGACAAAACTAAAGATTAAATGATGTAATGGTGATCTTATTTAGACTAAGCATGGCTACTGGTAGATTTTTTTTGTATGAAGCAAAAAAGAGGTAAGACTTGATAAGCCTTATTCTTGGTCATGTGTCAAGTCTAAGACAACAGATAATTTTAAAACATTTTTTTTGTATTCTATAGAATTGTCTATAGAATTTCATTTAATATTCGTGCAAAATATTTCTTCAATGATCATAGCATATCACTCCAGTTTTGTCTTTACATTGTTTTTCAGGATTAATTTCTGTTATTTATTTA
>CAIGQZ010032437.1:1232019-1246315 GCA_903798205.1 Danio tinwini | reverse complement strand
GTCTATTTATATATATATATATATATATATATATAATTTTTTTTGGAGGGGATCTCTACAGCTTTATGTCTAGCAATGCCTCTGGGTTACGCTCAAGAAAATGTTTGTCAATGCTTGTTCAAATCACTTGTTTAAAAATAAAATAAGCTGAAACAACACAATTGTTGTATGTAATGGACAACTTATTTGTTTCATGTTTAATCCACTTACATTTGTTAAAATTTAAGTTAACCTAATTGTTTTGTGTTGGGACAACATGATGAAATTGTGTTGGTGTAACTACCTGGTTAATGAAGGTGTAGTTCCCACCATCCTCTGCGTGGGATTGCATTATGAGGGGGAATTGTTTACAGTGAAAGTAAAAATATGACTTGTGAAAATGTGTTTTGCTGTGATATATATTGCAATATAAATATAATTTCTCTAGATGAGTAAAATAGCTCTATTCGGAAAAATGTCATGAATTTAGGTTGACGGGGGTGATCAAGTCTTCTTTTTTGCAGTGCATTTGCATAAATAATCTAATTAAAGTTAATAAATGTATGCATGTATTAATAAAAATAATAAATTACAAGCATATATAAATATGACAGAGTAAAAATACAAGTGAAACAAACAGTGCTTTATGGTTTTCTGGGCAGTTAACAGTATTCAAATTCAAATATTAAACAATCAAATGTAAAATTACATCGCCATCATTGTATAAATAATTTTACACAATAACATAAAATTATATTTAATAATATTATTATCTTTTAATCTTTAATAAATAGCCTAGTCCTGCGATGTGACTCTTGCGGACACACAGTGATATAGATGCTCAAACGACATAATTTTTAGCCTAAAAGTAATCTTAGGTGTTTTAAGTTTAAAGAATTTATTCCTCACTTAGTTTAAAGATTTAGAAGAGTTTGAAGTAAGGTTTTGAGGTTACCACCTTGCAGAAGAGCAGAGTTTTAGGTGTTTGCAGCTTCATTAACAGCAATATTGTTTTCTCTGAGATCATTATCAGTCATCTGTTGGCATCATTAAAGCAATTGCAGTTCGAACTGCAATAAATAACAGAAATTCTGTCAAACTTTGCTTGTGGGATGCTTAATGCTCAAAATAGGTTGAAATGATAAAATAAAATAAGTTCAAATAACACAAGTCGAATAGGTTGAAACAACTAAATTCAAATTTTCAAAAAATCTATTAAATTTTGTGGAAAAGGTTTCCTTAACTGAATCCAAGTTGTACGCCAACTTTTCTTGAGTGTAAGTTTAGCTAAGTTAAAGGGATAGTTCGCCCAGAAGATTACAATTTTGTCATCATTTACTCACCCTTGTTTCAAATTTTTATAAGTTTCTTTCTTCTGCAGAACACAAAAGAAGATATTTTGAAGATATTTTTGAACTTGTAACCATTGACTTGCATAGTATTTGTTTTTTTCAATGAAAGTCAGTGGTAACAGCTTTCTTCAAATTATCTTATTTAGTGTTCAGAACAGAAAAAAGAAACTCGTAACGGTTTGAAACCACTTGAAGAGTAAATACAGAGTTAATTTTCACTGTAAAGCTACACTAATGTTGGGTTCCACACAATCAATTGTGTTGGGACAACATGACAGAATTAAGCTTATTAGTTTTTACAAATTTAATTGGCTTGAACATAAAACAATAAGGTCCCCCAACCCATAAAAATATTTAAAAAATCAAGAATTGGGTTGTTTTTTCACCTCATTTAAAATCTAACTAGTTTGAACAAACAGCATACTTAATTTTTTGAGAGTAAAAGTCATTACTGTGGGCTCTATTTAAACGATCTAGGTGCAAAGTCTACAGCACATGGTGCAAAAGCATTAAGGGTGTGTCTGAATCCACTTTTGCTATTTTAAGAACATAAACATAGGCTCTGCACCCTGGCACATGGTCTAACAGGGTTGTGCTTATTCTCTTAATGAGTTATGAGTGTGTTTTGAGCATAACTTGTATTAAAACAATCAGAGTCTCATCTCCAATTCTCTTTAAGAGTCAGTTGCATCATGCCATGGTGCATTTGCTATTTACATGGCGGACTTTGTAAGTGGAAAAATGAAAGCTTCACTAGCGTAAAAAAACTGTTAAAGATCTGCAGCACGAGGATAAAGAACGAGTCTCCTTCATTCGGCCTCTTTACTTTCTCTTTACTTAACTTTTACTCTTTACTTTACTAGAGTAAGGAAAGGACGTCCATTAGCCTACATATTTAATTTAGTTTGTGAAGCGCAAAGCTTTGTTTCAAAACTATTTCTAAATTCAGTTCTAATTTCCAGCAAATTAATAAATGAACAATAGTAATGAAGTGTGAGATATATAAAAAAAACACGTCCTATTGTCCTATATAGTGATGCCTACGTCTTCCAAACTCAACAAGCGGACAAATCTAAACTTGTTTTCATTTAAACAAATAGAAATATACATATAATAAATACTACTACTAATAATAATAATATTATACTAATGCAGTGTTTCCTCCAGATTTTTTTTTCCAGCTGTGGCGGCAGGCCTTTTGATCTACCAACTACCTATGGCTTTATTTTAATGACATGTTGTAACGCAGTATTACAAGTCGAGATCGGATTTATGTAATACCAGCATGCAGATCTTTTTGCTTGCGCGAGGATTTCCTCTGTTCGTGCACAAAACTTCCTGCACGCCCTCAAATATATACGCTGCTCAAGTGCAATTTAGCACATTTGTGTAGTGAATATGTCTAGATTGTTTAGATTGTTAGATTGTTTATAGGAATATTTATGAACGTCTCCAGTAGACCTACGGAGCGGCATTATTGCATCCTGAAGTAAAGTGAGACGGCTATAAACTCCAGCAAGATAAAGTCTTTGTTTGTTGTATGCAGAGCCATAGACCTTTATCTATTAATAAAGTAGAATTATGGAAACTGTGTTCATCATAACTGAAAGCTACGTCGAGTTTGCTGGCCTCACGCATCACGCACCTGTCAGTCAGACAGTATGTCACCTTAAAGGGTTAAACAAATACGCACAGCACTACTACGGTTAGAGAAAAGTTTGCGCCGTTATAATTCACTTACCTTTTAATACGTTTTGGTGCGATTATAACCCGCTATTTAAAAAAAACGTGAATGTTTTGAATGAGAAGCTGTAATGTAGCCGTGGTGGGATGAATTTTGGTGTGGCGCCCCGCCATGGAAAAATTAATGTAGAGGAAACCTTGTTATACTGATGCAAATTGTCATGAATAAACTGACAAAGCGGTAATTTGCTATTTAAACAGCTTGGCACAAAATGTAAAAATTACTGTTGTGCTAGTCTGAAATAGCAGCAATTTGCGCAGAACACGTCATGCGCCTTATTCCGCCGCATGTATGATAGGGCCCTTTAACTGCACAAAAACACACTTTAAAAAGTAACAAACTACATTGAAACTAGAATGCAAACTTGAACACTCCTGATTACAGCTAATATAAAATCAATGTTTGGAGAAAAATATTTATAATCATAGTTAAAATAATCTACAAATTCAAAAGAAGCAATTCAAACAAAATGCACTAATGAACTCAAATTAATCAAGCGAGTTGTAAATATCCAGAAGAAAAGTAAGTCTCATAGAGTTTCCCTGTTCCTCATTGCCCTTCAGCTCTCTCACTCTATTCTTCTTGCCAACATCTGTGAAGTGACTTTCAACAATATGTCTGATTTAATGGCTCTGTATGAGACATGTTAACTCTATTCTGATTGATCCCTCAAACCTCAGCTGATAATCAGCATGTGAACAAGACAATCCCTCATTATATCAGTCTGTCATACCAACCCTACAACGTCCGCCCTACTGTGTCGAATCAAAACACCTGGAACCCGCTGGAACCACCTGTCGTTCACTACTGTAATAGTGCTGAAATTGAGTGGCTTTGAACTGTTTCATTTTATTGCATCATGTATTCTGTTAAGGCAGATCCAAATGGCATTTTTTAAGACCGCCATGTTTTTTTTTCACCCACCATACAGTTTGGTCACCTGAGACCTAAGTTAACACTCTAACCTATCATGAAATAAGTGTTTTTCCACCTTGGATAACTACTTCATAGATTGTAAGTCTACTTACCTTTCTTTGTTTGGTAGCGTCTAACTTCACCAGCCAGTAAGATGCAACTTTTGGCTTATGGTATTTCCAGTTGTTCAGAATCTAAAGCAAATAAAATTGGTTTAAGAATTGAATTAGTTTGTTTGTGTGTAAAAAAAAGACATATTACAAAAAAAAGAACATATTGTCTGTTTGTCTGCCTGTTTTACTGCAGGCATTTCTTTATTTTATGTTCCAAACACAAGGACCTTGAATGAGAACAGTCCATTCACATGGGTTCCTTTCACACATATTAATTTTTAACATGTTGGAACATTGATCTGAATTTTTGAATATATTTACATCATTTGCGGTATCAATAAAATATACACACTCTCCTCATGGAGTCCCAGTGGCACAGCACAGACACCAGTGAAAGCCGATTCAAATGAATACGTTCTCAAACATGCCACTAAAATGAGAAGGTGGATGATGTCCATGTTTTGAGTATGAGATGATGGCATATATATATATAGACATATTTATCATATCATTTATTATTAATAACTCATTAAGGCTGGAAATTAAACTAATAAACTTTGACAGATATAAATGACAATTCAGATGTGATACTGTCAAATTCAAAATCATTTCATTTTTGTGTTTGTGAAATGAGAAGCTTAACCTTGGGGCATCAAACGAAATATTACATTCATTCATTTTTCTTCGGCTTAGTCCCTTTATTCAGCGGTTGCCACAGTGGAATGAACCGCCAACTTATCCAGCATATGTTATACACAGCGGATGCCTTTCCAGCTGCAACCAAGTACTGGGGAACACCCATACACTCTTATTAACACACATACACTACAGCCAATTTAGCTTATTCAAATCACCTGTACCGCATGTCTGGGGACTGTGGGCGAAACCGGAGCACCCAGAGGAAACACAAGCAACATGGGGAGAACATGCAAACTCCACAGAGAAATGCCAACTGACTCAGCCGGGGCTAGAACCAGCAACCTTCTTGCTATGAGGCAACGGCACTGCGCCACCGTGCCACCTAAATATTACATTAGCGGTTTTATTTTCAATTCATTTTATAAACACTTTTGATATTTTGTAGTATTTTTTTATCAAAATTTGTGTGTTCTTGGTGCACATCCAGAAATTATGGCAGTCTATTCTCACTGTGTCCAACCTTAATAAATGGTTCTAATAATAAATGCAAATTTTGGTCTGAATACAACAACGTGTAGTCCCAGGTCCACTTTGGCATAATATTTACTAAACTTGTTTATGCAGTATTTGTGAATTATGGGTGTTTGAAAAAGCTTTTAATAACTTTTGTCAGGAGCAAAAGTGTGGTCTAGAGATGATCTGTGCCAATTTTAAATTAAAAAAATTAAAATGAAAATAAAAAATTAAATTAATTATTTGCCTTTCTTTCCTTTTTCATCCTTTTTCATTTTCATTCACACCTGTTTTAACACATTTTAATCTGTTTTTATCTGTTTTAATAATTTTTAATTCATTTTTTTTCTTGCTTCTGTTGTTCTTTTTATGTAAAGGACTTTGAATTATCATTGTGTATAAAATGTGCTTTATAAATAAACTTGCCCTGCCTTGCCTTGTGAAAAGGGTCCATGGCAGCCATGGTTTCTGTGATACACCAATGAATTCAGTTTACGCATAAACAGTCAAAGAATATAAAAGATATCACATGAAGATAACACATAACGCAGCAAAGGCAACACACTCTTAATGTTTGCTGTTTTGGGCCTTCATAAATATACTTACTGAGTTTACCTAAACAAATGGAAAAGGCACACTGTAACTTTACCTCATCTGTGTATTTCAGATGCTGTTATGTCTTGTTTTTTGTTACAATTATTTATTAATGTGGCTTTGGGTTTTCAATTTTTGGATATTTATTTTAATTTTTTTTAAACCCAAACAAGGTCAGCGGCTCAGTGGTTAGCACTGTTGCCTCACAGCAAGAAAGTGGTTGGTTCGAGCCCTGACTCAGTCAGATGGCATATCTGTGTGGGGTTTGCATATTCTCCCTGCGTTTGCATGGGTTTCCTCCAGGTGCTCCGGTTTCCCCCACAGTATTGCCCTATAGCAAGACATACGCTATAGGTAAATTTTTAATTTATTTTCATTTTATTTTATTTTCATCCGCTTTTCCGCGGCCTATCTCACCCTATTTATAAGGATGCGCCCTGCCACCCTGTGAAGGAAACTCATTTCCTGCGAAGGAAACTCAGTCTCCTGCGAAGGAGACTCAATGACTACAGACCTGTTGCCTTAACATCTGTGGCCATGAAGTCTTTCGAAAGACTGGTGCTAGCTTATCTGAAGGACATCACTGGACCTTTGCTGGACCCCCTGCAGTTTGCCTATAGAGCAAACCGGTCTGTGGATGATGCAGTCAACATGGGACTGCATTATATCCTAGAACATCTGGACAAACCAGGGAACTACGCAAGGATACTGTTTGTTGACTTCAGTTCTGCCTTTAACACCATCATCCCATCACTGCTCGAGAACAAACTGATCCAGCTGTCTGTCCCTAGCTCTGTCTGCCAAGGGATCACTAGCTTTCTGACAGATAGACAACAGCTTTTCAGAATGGGCAAAATCACATCCGACAGCCGCACCATCAGCACTGGTGCCCCCCAGGGATGTGTTCTCTCCCCAATGCTCTTCTCCCTGTACACAAACGACTGCACTGCAAAAGACCCCTCCATTAAGCTCTTGAAGTTCTTGAAGCGAAGGACACTACTGTTATCTGCCTCATCCGGAATTGTGACGAGTCTGCATACAGACAGGAGGTGGAGCGGCTGGCTTTATGGTGCAGATACAACAACCTGGAGCTGAACACGCTCAAAACAGTGGAGATGATAGTGGACTTTAGGCGAAACCCCCCTGCACTCCCCCACTCACCATCATAAACAGCACTGTGGCTGCAGTAGAGTCATTCAGCTTCCTGGGCACCACCATCTCTCAGGATCTGAAGTGGGACATTCACATAGACTCTATTGTGAAGAAAGCCCAGCAGAGACTGTACTTCCTTCATCAGCTGAGGAAGTTCAACCTGCCACAGGAGCTGCTCGTACAGTTCTACTCAGCTGTCATCCAATCCATCCTCTGCACTTCAATCACCGTCTGGTTCAGCTCAGCTGCCAAAACCGAACTTCGTAGACTACAGCGAATAGTCCGGACTGCTGAACGAATCACTGGCACTACACTTCCTACACTTCAAGAACTGTACTCTTCCAGAGTGAGTAAAAGGGCTCGTAAAATCACTCTGGACGACTCACACCCAGCACACTACCTGTTCGAACTGTTACCGTCTGGTCGGCACTACAGAGCACCAAGCACAATAAAGCCAGACACAGGAAAAGTTTCTTTC
This sequence comes from Danio tinwini, assembly GCA_903798205.1. Taxonomy (NCBI): domain Eukaryota; kingdom Metazoa; phylum Chordata; class Actinopteri; order Cypriniformes; family Danionidae; genus Danio; species Danio tinwini. Next base: position 1,238,836 of record CAIGQZ010032437.1, on the reverse strand, counting down.
CTCAGGCAATGAACAGCTAAATACTCCCCTACTGTGCAATAAACGTGCAATACTTTCTCATACGCACTTATAACCTATAACCTGTACACAGCACCTTATAACCTGTATATTTACAACATATCTTTACATACAACTCATCATCCAGATCTTTTTGACTAACTGCATCTCTGTTTAATGTTTAATGTTTATTGCCTTTTTTTTTCTTGTTGTCACTTGTCACTTTATGTACACTGGAAGCTTCTGTTGCCAAAACAAATTCCTTGTGTGTGTGAAGCACACTTGGCAATAAAACTGATTCTGATTCTGATTTTGGCCACTTGTATCCGAGATCTTGTCCTTTTGTTCATGACCCAAAGCTCATGACCATAGGTGAGAGTAGGAACGTAGATTGACCGGTAAATCGAGAGCTTTGCCTTTTGGCTCAGCTCCTTCTTTACCTCAACCGACCCATACATCGACCGTATTACTGCTGCCGCTGCACCAATCCGCTTGTCTTATGTTCCTAATTACGTTCTTACGTTCCTTCCTTCCCTCGCTCGTAAACAAAATCACAAGATACTTGAACTCCTCCACCTTGGGTAAGGACTTTCCTCCAACCTAGAGATGGTAAACCACCTTATTCCGGTGGAGCACCATGGCCTCGGACATGGAGGTGCTGATTCTCATCCCAGCTGCGTCACATGTGTGTGTGAATGCGGTAGTATATGAGTGTTTTCCAGTACTGGATTGCGTCTAGAAGGCAACCCAGTACTGCTGGAATAGTTGGTGGTTTATTCCACTGTGGCGAAACCTAATATATAAAGTCAAAGAAAAACGAATGAATGAATGAATGAATGAATGAATGAATGAATGAACAAAGCCTGAAAAGATTTAAACAGATGTCATTTTTAAAACTAAATTTAATCAAAATAAAAAAATTTATATTCTTATACTAATGTTATTAAAATATTCAAGTCAATACATTATTATTAATAAAAATACTAATAATAAAATACAATATTATTTAAAACTATTTTAAGGCCCTAAATAGCACGTTCAAATGGCGATTCTTTTTAGCTTATAAAAAGGGTTCTGCTACTGGTAAAAGTTGACGCACCCTAATTTAATATGGTTTAGAACATTTTCCTTAGAGTGTACTCTTTTACTTTCATAGGGGTTGGGCCGTTTTTAGGCACCCATAGTGTTTTAAACTAGCTACTATCCATGCTAGGTTAATTTTATGGCAGATAAGAGTTTTCCTTACCCATATAATAGTGTGCCTCTAATGGATAAAATAAAATAATCACTAAGTGTTCTGTATTCGTGGAAGGCGGCAATTACAATTTCCCACCTCCGGTAATAGAGCAATATCAGTTCAACTGTGCTTCTAAATGCTGTGTTTTCACGATTGCTAATGTGCAAATGTACGCCAGATCTATCACTGTGAAAGTGATGGTTTAAATGAATGCTGGAAAGTGTCTTAAACAGGTGCTGCTGGCCAGCTGTATGTCTGCGCAGACAGCTAATGGATCTCATTAAGCTTACAGGTGGACGGCTAATGACTCTACATGCCACGAGAGATGCTGTGAATAGCTTGGACGTCCTCAAATGAGTTTGGGGAATGAGAGGAACACAGAGCAGCCGGTCGGCCTGCCCTGACCGAGCACTTTCTCTCAGCTGCATGTCTCACCTCATCCAACACGGCCTCGGCCTCCTCCTCGCTCTTCCCCGGGTAACGAATCCTCATCTCCCCGAGCGCGGTCAGTGTCTGCTGCATCAGCTCGGCCTCCTGCTCTTTACTCAGTGGGGTCTCCCCCTGCGCCTGCACATGCAAAAGAACCAACATAATAAAGATGAATTATTGAGTGCGATGCCTTTTCTCTGCAGTCATCAGGTTTGTTTCGGCCATCGCAGCAGTGTATTCACTGCTTGTTGCAAAAAGAAGAAAAAACAATCTCTAATTTCAAGGGAAAAAAAAGGCTTCATAAAATGAACAAAAGATTTTAAAATATATAGTCTATAGAACTAAATCAGTGAATGAGATTCTACACCAGACATGGTTTAATTATTTTAATAATACATTCACCGGCCACTAATACAGTAGGTAGACCTTACTAGTACCGGGTTGGACCCCTTTTTTCCTCAAGAACTGCCTTAATCCTTCGTGGCATAGATTCAACTAGGTACTGGAAATATTCCTCAGAGATTTTGGTCCATATAGACATGATAGCATCACGCATTTGCTGGAGACTTGTCAGCTACACATCCATGATGTGAATCTCTCTTCCACTATATCCCAAAGCTGCTCTATTGGATTGAGATCTGGTGACTGTGGAGGCCTTTTGAGTACAGTGAACTTATTGTCATGTTAAAGAAACCAATCTGAGATGATTTACGCTTTATGACATGGCACGTATCCTGCTGGAACTAGCCATCAGAAGATGAGTACACTGTTTATAAATATGGCCACAGCCATATTACTCTGCAGCCCAAGAGCAGTTACTCGCTAAGCAGGGCCGAACTTGGTCAGTACCTGGATAGGAGACCACTTGGGAAAACTAGGTTGCTGTTTGAAGTGGTGTTAGTGAGAACAGCAGGGGGCACTCAACCTGTGGTCTGTGTGAGTCCTAAAGCCCCAGTAAAAATGAAGGGGATATTATACTGTCAGTGGGCGCCGTCTTTCGGATGAGACGTTAAACCGAGGTCCTGACTCTCTGTGGTCATTAAAAATCCCATGGCACTTCTCGTAAAAGAGTAGCTGTGTAATCCCGGTGTCCTGGCCAAATTCCCTCTTGGGGAATTCCACTAAATTGGCTCTATCACTGTCTCTCCACTACACCTATAGCTGGTGTGTGGTGAGCACACTGGCACCATTGTCCTGTGGCTGTTGTCGCATCATCCAAATGGATGCTGCACACTGGTGATGGTGTGGAGAGACAAACCTCATGATTGTGAAGCGCTTTGGGTGTATGGCCATGCACGATAAATGCGCTATATAAATACATTACATTAAGAGTTTGACATGGTCAGCTACAATACTCAATGCTCAATTGGTACTAATGGGCCCAAAGTGTGCTGAGAAAATATCACCCACACCATTACATCACCATCACCAGCCTGAACCGTTAAAAGGCATAATGGATCCATGCTTTCAAATTGTTGATGCTAAATTCTGACCCTACCATCTGAATATAGCAGCACAAATCAAGACTCATCAGACCAACGTTTTTCCAATCTTCTGTCGTCCAATTTTAGTGAGCTTTTGTGTTCTTCTGCTGCTGTAGGTTATCTGCCCGAAGGTTGAAAGTGTTGTGCGTTCAGAGATGCTTTTCTGAATACCTCGGTTGTAACGAGTGGCTATTTGAGTTACTGTTGCCTTTCTATTAACTCGAACCAGTCTGGCCATTCACCTCTGACCTCTGGCCTCAACAAAGTACTTGCGCCCACAGAACTGCTGCTCACTCGATATTTTCTTTTTTGGACCATTCTCCGTAAACCCTAGAGAAAGTTGTGTGTGAAAATTCCAGTAGATCAGCATTGTTTGAAATACTCAGACCAGTTCGTCTGGCACCAACAACCATGCCACATTCAAAGTCACTTAAATCACCTTTCTTCTCCATTCTGATGCTCAGTTTAAACTGCAGCAGATCGCATTGACCATGTCTACATGCCTAAATGCATTGAGTTGCTACCATGTGATTGGCTGATTAGACATTTGAGCAGTTGGACAGGTGTACCTAAGAAAGTGGCCAGTGTATGTGTATATACAATGCACAGCAAAATTAAGTACACCCCTTTGAAACTTTCTTTATCTATATGGAAATTAATTAGATTTAATTAGATTAGATTAGATTAGATTAGATTAGATTAGATTAGATTAGATTAGATTAGATTCAACTTTATTGTCATTACACATACAAGTACAAGGCAACCAAATGCAGTTTAGGTCTAACCAGGAGTGCAATAGCAGCAAGTGCAGGATACAGGTATAAGTTATAAAGCTCAGTTATAGAAAAACTATGGTGATATTTACAAATGGATATACTATGAGCATTATATACAGGTTGTATTAGCTATGAACAGAGATTTGCAATAGATGGGTATATGTACAGGTTGCTATTAATAATCAGAAGTATGCAGATAGATAAACAATTGCAAATGTATATGTACAGTGGGTGTGTACATAATTACAAATGTACATGTGTATGTACAGTTCAAATAAATGAATCAGTGCAATGAATATGTGCAATTTTTAAATGTGCAAATGTTAAACAATGTTGGTGCATTTAAGCAAATCTGTTTTATTAAACAGTTATATCCATTAAAATAATAATAAATTATTTTATTTTTACCTAAGGAATAGAAATATATGTATTATGTTATTGCAAGGAAAGAAAAAAACAACCCTATTTCAAATAAATGTGTTATTTTTATGTTTCTCTTGATTTTTTTTTCTGTTTATTAAACTTGTATTTAATTTGTTTGCTTAACATATTAATTTGGCAAAGTTTCAAGTTTTTTTGTTGTTACTGACTAATCTAATGTATGTGTACAGATGTGATTGCAACTGCATCCTATGGTAAATATCAATTTAAAAGAGAGATCTGTTAGGGTTGTACTTATTTATGCTGAGCACGGTATGCACAATACAATGCAGAATGTATCAAAACAGCTTTAGATAGCTGAAGAAAATAGATCAGGTAGTTATAGATCTGTAAGTTGACCGTTTTTATGCAGAATATTAAAACACATTGTGCTCTGCCCTCCAATAAAATAATTTTTTTTTAAAAGATGATTGAAGAAGTCAACAGCGTTAAAAATCATCCAAGAATTTTCCTAATTAAGCCGAGTTTAAATAATACCTACAGAATAAAAGTATAGATAATTTAGTGTGCATTTGGTTTTGTATGTTTTTTACTATTATTCTAAAATAAGAATGCTACACATTAACTAAGTAGGTTTGTTCAAAATGTAATACTCATTATATACTAAGCATAAACTTTCTAACTGAATATAGTCTACGGATGTTGATCAGAAGCGAGCACAAAACCCTTGTGTTAAAAGAGAGAGGAAGTTAGAGAAAGAGCACAAATCCTAATTAAACAGGTTCCATTATTAGAAAATGAAGGCTTATTAGCTTGATGATCATGCATCCGATATACAATTACTCTGAGAAGAGCATGTAGCTTTAGTAGTCCGTCTTGCTTAACGCAATCTAAAGTCTTATTAAACAGAGCATAAGTGTGTGTGGTGTTTTTTTTTTTCCTGATTAATATTCCTTAATGAGAGTTTGAACAAGTGGGAGTGCTGGTATTCACAAGATGAATGTCCCTGTGAATCCAGGCCCAATTTAGCTTCACACTGACTTTAAAATTTTCCACAATATGACATATTTTCCCTTTCCAAAGTATGCCCAGACAGAGTGAGAGAAAGAAAATGAAAAAATCGGAGTATGAAAACATATAGTGGCAGATCGTGTGTGTCAGGCTTTTCCTACATTGTGGATCAAGTGTGGACAGAAAATACTGTTCGGTCAGTCTGAATACAACAGAAGTCTCTAGCAAGTCCTTACAAAATAGACATACAAATGTGCGTGCGCGTACACATGTGTTGAATCCATTGTTTGATGGATTGGAATGACTCAGGACAGTGATGGGAAATAAAACTGATATTTGTCATTTTTACAGGTGGCGTGTTGCCAGAGCTTCTCTAAATCTGCCATCTTTGTGAACATCTGTCTAAAATGATCTATGCTAAAGAAAAGATAGATGTGTCTGTAGATAGTTATGTTCAGAATGTAGTACTAGAATAACGTTCCTATACTGCACACACAGTCTACAGTAATGCCTGTAGCTGTCCAAAATGAATGATTTTCACATACAGTATTTCCCATTTCATAACCATTGCTTTATAAACAATTAGGGGGGTTATGTTACATAGTGGCAATTTTACGTCAGTACACTCATATAAAGTAACACTAAAACAAATTATATAATAAAAAATAAAACATAAATATAAATGATTTTGCTGATGAGCCAGGTGCCGCTGTTGGGGAGTGGAATGATAACTACATCATCAACCTGCAGGCTGCATTCTGCTCACGGGGCTGTGAGAAAATAAATAAAAAGAGTGGAGCTGCGGTAAAGTAATGAATAAAAAGACTGAGGCTATGGTCAAATAAATAAATAATAAAAAAGTTTGACTGCTGAGAGTGTCCTATATATATATATATATAGAAAGATATATATATATATAAAAAAAGATCAAACACGGAGAGTCTCAAAAACCTTTTGCAAGAGAAACTACTTTCTTCCTCACTCATTTACATCTGCAGCTGACCTTAGAACAGCAGAAACTGTTGCTCATTCACCAACATCACTATAGAGCTAGTATTTGAATGATTCTCTAGCGTAATGTCTAAAGTGACGACAAAACAGGTGATTTTGCTCACATTTTAAGATTACAAGGCATGAAATGCCATCTGTCTACAGAGATTTCCCAGTATTTCTCTTTTGCAATCAGGATCTCACAATAATTAATCCCAAAAAACCAGAGCGAAGCAAACACTACCAGTTTCTGTGGTATAAATAGAGCAATACAAAATACAAAAGAGAGAGATCAGCTTAGAAAGTTACTTACATGATTTATAATGATTTGTTCTTCTGTACTTTGAAATTTATGTTGAGAAAATGCAATGAGAAAAATCTGATGTTCCGAAATTATAAATATTTTTAAATAGGCACTATCCTTATAAATAAACTGCATAGTTGCAATCTAAACAACTACATTCTTGACTAACAAGCCTCAAATGCTTGTACATACATATATATATATATAT
>CAIGQZ010032437.1:1220871-1231619 GCA_903798205.1 Danio tinwini | reverse complement strand
TATATATATATATATATATATATATATATATATATATATATATATAGTTTACTGTTATTTCTAAATGAAAAAATGGTATGGTAAATTACATGGTAAATACACAAATCAAAAATTTCACAGTACGTCACAATGCAAAAACAGAACATCAGGGTTAATTTTTTATTATATAAAATATACCAAAGATCGCTAGATTTGTACAACTGGCTTCTATTATCTTAGAAGTCCATATAACAGCTTTGTGGACTAATTCCACATAGTTTGCTTTGTTGTGTAGTTTAAGAGAAATTAATTACTTTGACAAGGTAATAAAAGCATATGGAATCGCTGAAAACACTGAATGAACAGAATGAAAAGTAATAAAATACTCTGACAAGGTAATTAATGCATATGGAATTGCTGAAAATAAATAGAATAAATAGCATGCACATTTTCAAATATCTCCAGTTTGTGAAAGATTCAATACTTGCCGAATTGGGGTGAATGGCACCTAGACTGCTGCTGTGTGGAACTCTATTTGTAGAACAGTTACGACTGAGTGACTGGGAACGAGATGCTGTGTGGGGTCGAACTGGGGTCATCTGCATCATGGTGGCTGCAGTTTGAGTGGCTGCAGCAGTCAACGTGTTGGCCATATGAGTGGCTGTTTTTGGCTGCCTGGTCTCGTTGGTAGGTGACTGCGCAGTCAGAGAGGATATGGAGCGTGGACAGGACATGGAGCGGCGGATGAGTCCAGAAAGATTGGGGGAGGAGGAAGGACCTCGCACTGGTTTAGGGGCAGGTTTCCAATGAACACGACCTAAGACAAAAAAAATAAAAAACAGAGCATTTGACTTCAATTTATGGCACATTCATTCCCACACACTCTTCTGGATCACTGTGGATATTAAATCTAGCATTTCAAATCCAATAACTAAAAGCTTTAATGAATCACTCCACCATGTGATTATACTGCAGGCCTGAGTGGCTGTCAAGTTTCCAAACTCAAGGCGAACAGTGAACCGAAACACACATCGAGCAAAATCTATGATTTTGAATGACCTCCAGCTTGTGAGCTGGCCAGAGGCATCGCTGCTTCATCCATGAATCTTGAGGGAAGAACTTGCCAAATGTGGTATTATAGAAGCTTAGCTTGGAATATTGCAGATGGCCTCAGGGTAGTGTGGGGCAAAGGGGGCAAACAATGTCACCGCAGTACGGCCTAATGCCCCGTTTGGCAGAAACTCAATCACCACTGATCACTCGCACACCAAATAAACCTGTCAGCTTGCTGCTTTGTCCCTCTTTCACTGGCTAATAGAAAAGGCATGACTTCAACTGTCAGGCACGGATCATTAATAACCTGCTTAATCTATGGCATTTCACAAAAAACAGCACACTACCTGGTCTACAAATATGGTAAACCATTTTCTGAACATTTTGTCCTAGTTTAACGTGTTCTAAGTATTATTATTTATCTCTGATCAATTGATTATGTATATCCTTATTGAATGAAATGAAACCAAAATTATTCAGTAATTTTATGAATTATATGAATTTTATAAATTATATCTACTGACCACTAACTTTTGATCAGTAGTGCGTTGTTTCAAATAAATGCTGTTCTTTCAATAGCATACTTGAAGGTTTTCTGAAAGCTTGCGGGACATTGAAGACTGCAGTAATGGTGGGGAAAAAAAATCAGCATACAATTTACAATTGTATTTATATTGCATATACATTTCACAATAATGTTTTTGTCCAATAAATGCAGATTTGGTGAGCAGAAAATACTTCTTTTAAATACATTTTAAAAAGGCAATATTTTACTTAAAGGGGCTGTTTATAAGACTGTCATGACACCTTTATTATTATGACATGACACAAATATGAATGAGATTTGAATTATTAAGTGCCATTCGCTCAATTATGTCATTTCAAATACAAAGGTGACATTGTTTGAGATATCTTTGTTATAACAACTTAATATACAGTGCATTCTGAAAGTATTTATAGCGCTTCACTTTTTTTTCTTTTTTTTCATGTTAAAGCCTTATTACAAGATAGATTAAATTCATTATTTACTCAAAATTATACACACAATACCCCATAATGACAATGTGAAAAAATATTTCTTGAAATTGTTGCAAATGTATTAAAAATAAAAAACCTGAAAAATCACATGCACATAAGCCTTTGCTATGAAGCTATAAATTGAGCTCAGGTACATTCTGTTCCCACTGATCATTCTTGAGATGTTTCAGCAGCTTAACCGGAGTTCACATGTGGTAAATTCAGTTGATTGGACATGATTTGAAAAGGCATACACCTGTCTATATAAGGTCCCAGGGTTGACAGTGCATGTCAAAGCACAAACTAAGCATGAAGACAAAGGAATTGTCTGTAGACCTCAGAGACAGGATTGTCTCGAGGCACAAGGCTGGGGAAGGTCACAGAAAAAATTCTGCTGCTCTGAAAGTTCCAATGAGCACAGTGGCCTCCATCATCCGTATGTGGAAGATGTTTGGAACCACCTGGACTCTTCCTAGAGCTGGCCGGCCATCTAAGCGGAGTGATTATATTTATTGTTTATTTTATAACTAGTGGAACAATTTGAGTTTGTCAGTAAAATGTCATTAAATGTTATTAGATATTAAATATGCTGCTGATAATAAAATGATGTTAAATATAACACTTTCAGAGAGAAATTTGAATAAATAATTACAAAAAAATATTTATGACACAATTACCCCTTCACTTTAAGTCTTACCTTTTGCAACTTAATACACTATTATATTTACCATGTTGTTTGAATACCATTTATTAGGTTTGTTTATAGTTTATAGCACAGTTTTACATTTTTAGAGATTTCTATTTTTCAGTTTTTACAGCATTTAAAAATGGCACATACTTAAAAAATATCCTTTGCTGCTTGTTTAAACTAATTATTTAAAGGTATGTAAGTTTGACACCCAGTGGTTGAACTAGGTATCGCACTCCTGGATCAAAATAAATGCAAACGCGGGTTGCCAGATTCAGTACAGGAGCGAGTGATTTGAACTGTGTTCTAAATAAAAGCAACAACACGCGATAGAGGGAATATTTACCATATTAAAAGGAGTTTTGGTTCAAACCAACACCTCAAATTAGTATATTAGAAACGGCTTCTATTTCTCACAGCTGAACAACAGAAACCAGTGATCACCTCAGGTAAACCTCATGTGCTTTATTCAGTGCTACATGCTAACAATATGAGTTTGAACGCCATTTTACATTTAATGATGTTAACAAGGGTCAACATGTATTAAACAGATTCTAAACCTTACCGTTTCATGAATGAACCTTACCGTTTCATGAATGTGCTTCTGAATGGCTGTATTTAAATTTCTGTCGTGTTTCGTCTGGTGCAAATAGCCAAATTGCTTATCACTGCATATCTCGTCACAAAGCGTGTTGTTAGGACACGCGGTTACAATGTAATCTGCTCACCCAATGTTTACTTTCGTAATATTTATATAATTTGCTAATTAATAACCTCATGTGGAACTCAATCGGTGTTTTATTTCGACGTCTGATACTGTCCATTTTGGTCATGGACGCATGCTTTCAAAGCCTTTCTGAATAAATGAATGAAATACGCTCTTTTCCAACAAGGCAACCCAGGGTGCTGAATTATAATTGGCTAAACTGGCATTGTGCAGGTTAAATTTACCTAAACAAAGAAATAAAAAAAATAAATTCAAAGCAGAATAACTGACTTCATCATTGTTTTTCAGTTAAACAAGTATGTTCACTTAGGATGTTTCTTAAATATCTGCACACATATTATGGCATTTTTATGCTTTAGAAGAGTCAAAAACTTACATACAGCACTTTTAAAACAAGTTGAAACAACACAATTATTAAGTTTTTTGGGGGGCAACTTAAAGGGCATCTATGATGAAAAACAACTATTGAAAGCTGTTTGGACAGAACTGTGTGTAGGTGTAGCGTGTTCACAGTCATACTGGAGTAATATAATCACAATAAGTCTCTTTTTTTACATTTTCTGACATTAAAATTAGGATCCAAATCAGTGATTTTGAGGCCCACAGCAACGTTCATTCTTGTCTGTTACTGTGCTGTTTATCTACCTGATGGTGAGTAATCACTATGGCTGTGACATGCATGTGGGAACAGTGGGTGGGGAGAACCAGCTCATTTGCATTTAAGGCACAGGAAACAAAAAAACATTACAATGTCTTAACACCACAAATTTCCAATATATTCAACTTATTCTCTGCGTACAAGGGATGCAGCATTTGAATCATTTTGGCTTGAGACTTCCAGTCTCATTTACTTCCATTCATTTTTAGACGTTAAAAACAGCTAGTTTTGCTGCTTGATGTTGCAAACTGATATTTTCTTCTTATATTACACTACTTTGTCTGTATAGCAATGCAAACACTTGTTTGTAGTTTGACTGTTTTCTGACGTTTATTATTCCAAGTCATTCTCCCATAGGAAACTGAATAAGAAGTTCTAAAACAATCGCAAAAACGAGCGCACTTCCGCATTAAACAATAAGGTCAATAGAAAGATATAATAAATAATCTGACAGGTATAACTTTACAGACACATTCTGGAGACGCAAAAGTTTTATATTAAATCTTGAAAAGGGGGAAAAAATAGGTTCCCTTTAACTGTTTTATGTTCATTCATTCATTTTCTTTTCAGCTTAGTCCCTTTATTAATCTGGGGTTGCCACAGCGGAATGAATCGCCAACTTATTCAGCATGTGTTTTACACAGCGAATGCCCTTTCAGCCACAACCCATCTCTGGGAAACATTCACACACACTCATTCACACTCATACACTACGGATAATTTAACCCACCCAATTCACCTATACTGCATGTCTTTGGACTGTGGGGAAACCGGAGAACCCGGAGAAAACCCACGCAAACACAGGGAGAACATGCAAACTCCACACAGAAACGCCAACTGACCCAGCCAAGGCTCGAACCTGCAACCTTCTTGCTGTCAGGTGACAGCACTACCTACTGCGCCACTGCGTCGCCTGTATTATGTTCAATTCACTCAAATTTGTAAAAAAACAACAAAGCCAACTAAATCGATTTGTGTTGGGACAACATGATGGAATTTTGTTGAACCCAGCATTATTTAGAATGTATTTATTTTGATAATAGTTGTTATTATAAGACATATCTGAAGATTTACAGACTCCCTTCATTAAACATGGAAGATAAGATCAATTTCAAGTCATTTTTTTAATTATATTCACCCTATGACATTGAACTGAATTGAATTGAGAGCAGCTTGCAAACAAGTTTAAGCTGCTAAACCAAAAGGAACACGCAATATAAGGCTAGGCGATAAAAACAGTATTGTGTTTACAGTAGTGACCATATCCCATTGTCAATAACGATACTGCAAAAATAAAAAAGTTTAGTATGAAGTCGATATGAAGCACTATGGATGTAAGCTAGCTTAGGATGCAAGTTTGTCATTTCCAATGGAGTCGTCTGACTTCTGGCACAAATCGGGAGCAATGCGCACATGATGTGCAAGCGGAGTGCGTGTATTTTCCAGGTGCACTTTCTAGAACTTTCCAGAATGTTGCGTGTGCACAATGATTTATGTAAATAGAAATAATCTGCTTCACATTTTGTATGGAACGTTCACATTTCAGTTATAACAATAGACTGCAGTACTTTTTACCTTTCTCCATTAACTTGTATCGTAGCTTAAGCAATGGTTTATGTGTTTGTCATCCTCAAAGAAAACTGTTAATGGTCACCTAGTTACAGAAAGATGGTAGGGGAGCACGAGCGCAGTGCAAATTTCATTGAAAATGGTGAAGGAAACCACGTGCTCGTGCTTTTAACGTGCAAGTTTTGGGTTGTGTCATTGCCACTTCAGGTAAAAAATAACTACACGTGCAAAAATGAATGCCGTATTGCAGCAGTGAGGAGGTTGTAAATAAAAAAGGATGTAAGGATGTCGCCACAGTGGCTTTTTGGTTTCTTTTCTTGTGCATCCCAGCCACTAGCAACCCATCTGAAATAATTTTTTAGCATAGGGGTAATGAAGTCATTCAACTTCACAATTTGTAACGTTGCAATATGTATTTGAATAATGATGGTTGGTTGCTTTACTTAAAAGATCAGGCTTAGTTCTCATAATTTGTGTTGTTGACAGAGTTTGAGGTTTACTTTATCATTATTATTCACACCTTAAAGTTTGCTTTGACTGTTCAGCATTTACACTTTACCATTGCACATTTATAGCAACATTTTATTTATCAAGTTTAGGAGTCACTTTAACGCTTATGTTTATTTTATTAGAAAGAGATGATATATTTTTGTTTAAACATTTTTGTTTTTGACTATTAAAACTATTTCCCTTAGTAATGTTTGTAAATTCAAATAAAGTGGTTAAATAAATAAAGAAAATCCTAATATTTCTAAATGGACTGTTAAAACATTCAATAATTATCAATACCGAATGATATGAAACATTGTATTGTGATTTTTTTTTTGCTGTATCACCCAGCCCTAATTCAACATAGAGGAATTTTATTTTTTATTTTTTTATTTTAAACACAAAGATTTGCACAGCTTTCATGGTACACCAGAAGTGCTTCTCTGAACTTCTCCCCAACCTGTGCTTTCCCCCAAGCTGAGCAGCCAGTCTCCCCTTTAAACCAGCGGACTGAAACATCAGAAAAGCTCATTAAAGCTGCAGTGCATGAGAGCCGAGGGACCCCTCACGACATCACCTGCCGCAGTCAGCGAGTCAAATTAAGAGCCCTGCACTGGGCCAGCAAATACCCTGACCCTAATTAAAAAAGATGAATTTTCTCGGTTTCAAGTATTAATTAGGTAAACAAATGCATTACAGTAGATTTACATCTGTAATTTAGCTCATGCCCGACAAATGGCATTGAAGATTTAATGTGTCTGGCTAGACAAAAAGACTGCTTAAAAGTTTAAAATATAAGCAGCTCTTGCAGTCATCTGGAAAGCATCAAGGGACAGACAGCACCTATAAAAGCAGTCCAGCAGCAGAATGTCCCAGAACTTGGTCTACACAAACAGTCCCAGCCCACGGGTGATAAATAGCTTTTCCACTGAACAGACCCTCAAAACCAGCTTGAACTAAAGGAACAGATAACGTAAGAGGGTCCATTTGGGAGATTATGTCTGCGTCAAGTAAAGTTTTCCGAACAACAACTTGGTAAAGCAAGACTAAGATGCTAAATAAAACTAGACCACCTAATAAAGTTTTCTATAAAGTTTGATGCAACTGTAAAGTATGTTCAAATGATACTAAAACGCTTATCCTAATAAATTACAAATATAATACATTACAAAAAAAGCATTTACTTACTTACGCCCCGTTTACGCTAATACATTTTAGTTTCAAAACAGAAAACAGAAAAACAGTTAGTTAGTTAGTTAGTTAGTTAGTTAGTTAGTTAGTTACTTTCAACTTACTATAGAAAAACTGTTTGTTTGTTTGTTTGTTTGTTTCTTTGTTTGTTTGTTTGTTAGTTAGTTACCTACTTATTTTCAACTTACTAAAGAAAAACAGTTAGTTAGTTAGTTAGTTAGTTAGTTAGTTAGTTAGTTAGTTAGTTAGTTAGTTAGTTAGTTAGATTCAAATTACTATAGACAAACTGTTTGTTAGTTAGTTAGGTACTTTCAACTTACTATAGAAAAACAGTTAGGTAGTTAGTTAGTTAGTTAGTTTCAAATTACTATAGAAAAACTGTTTGTTAGTTAGTTACCTACTTATTTTCAACTTACTAAAGAAAAAGAGTTTATTAGTTAGTTAGCTAGTTACTTTCAACTTACTATAGAAAAACAGTTACTTACTTGCTTACTAACTAATTAACTAACTTTAGAAAACAGTTGTTTTAAATCTAATTCATCCAATAGCCATAGAGCTAAACTTTAGCAGGAAGGTCTGGAGTCTGTCCTGGCATTTTCTACCACAAAAGTCAAGGATACCCTGAGCCAATCCATCACAGGGCAGATATTTTAAATATTTCACAGTATTCGTTTCTATTGTATTTTTAATCAAATACATGCAGCCTTGGTGAGCATAAGATATCTATTTCAAAAACATCTACTATATAAACATAATTTATAAATATATTATGAAGATTACATAAGCACATCTCTACTTAGCTTTCTGTGTAAACAATTTTCTTTTCAGTTTTATAGTTGTTGTGGTACTAAAAACCTGTTGTGTGCAAATTTGAAACTTTATGTTATGGAAGCATTTAGATTGCACCGGAAACATTTCCAAAGATCCAGAGGAAGACAACCAGCCTATGTGGAAAAGGGGTAATAGGAGTTCTCAGAGCACTTTCCACAGCCCCAAGGAGAGGAACTTACTTGAGCGTTCAGGGCGATTGAGTTTCTCCTGCATGATGCTGCTGCTCTCATCTTCTCCATCAGCGTCAGAAGCAGAGCTGCTGTCGCTGCAGCTGGCCGAGGAGTCTTCAGGGTCTCTGTGCCCTCTGGGCACTGGGCTGCTCTCAGGCATGGATGACAGGACCTACAGACAAACAATCACATAAACACATCCGCAGGGAGAAATGATGAAAGAAGATGCTAGAAAATGTCAGTTCTGCAGCTTCACCCGAGTCCAATTAACGCCTGCCATTGACGGCAGAATGGGAGAGCGGCAGTGAAGCACGCATGGTGAACCAAGTCTTGATTTATGTCACTTCTGAAACATGTTCATTTAGTCTGAAACACATACAATGCACGTCTGGGGAACTAATCTATTACGTCCTTCAAGAAGTATCGAGCAATGGATTGAATATCTGTCCAACGCTTGGGACGCTCTGTCTATTAGCCTCCTGTATACAATGATTTCACCTTTTCGACTCCAATTTGGCTCAAAGGTCTGTCTAAATTAACACTTCGAATATAATCTCCGACAGAGTTGTAAACTCTGAGAGATCCTGCTCTTCTTGGTATTTTTAAGAAAAACTGCTTGCGGCTTGCTTTGAACAGAAATGTTTCAATTGTATTGATGTAAACCTTAGAACACTGGTTTAGATCAAGCTGGTTGGTTTCATTCATGGTTTTGAAATCATCATGGATAATTTTTTTAAAGGAAAAAAAAAATAATTAGAAAGGTCTGTATTGAACCTGTAGGTATACTGTACATATATAAATATTTGTATGTACCTTGGGTCCTTTCTGTTTGGAGGTTTTGCCCATCAGTTTTTCATCATCAAGTTCACACTGTTCCAGGAGATCCAGAATATCTTCCTCCTGCAGAACAAACAAAGACATTTGTATAAATTTCTACATACACAATAAAAATGTTTTGAAAATATTTATTTTCATTATATATTTTTTATTGTTTTACTTATAAATCAATTTGGCAACTGAACTTGTAGGTTACCAACAATTTAGCCAGGACAAATATTATAAATAACCAAACTGTCAAAATAATTTATTAGATTTAACTTTATTTATAATTACAACAGTCGCTTTACAACAGTCAAGAACTACCTGCAGATACAAAATTCCCATTGAATTTCGTTACAATTTTAACAGCTTTTATTTAATTGTCAATTTCAAATATAGCTAATCTCAAAAATCATGTTTAAGGGAAAGCATGGTGAAGATTAGTAGACAGACTGTCATTTCATATGTGACATGTTTCTCAGATGTCATTGCAATTCAACCCATTGTCATATATGCAGTGGTCTGAAAAGTGTTTGCCCACAGTGGAAATAAAGTTTCCGATACATTAGTTCCAAATTAACAATAAAACATCTAATTTAAAAGTCATATCTTTTGGTTTTTCATAAACTATAGCAGGCCAAGTGTTGAAGACATTGCAAAGTCTCAAATGGCTGATTAAACTAATACCTATATATGTAAATAGGTATTGTTATGTTGATGAGATCAGACCTAGGGAAATGCCGTTTACCTTACTGACTCCAGTACTTCATTTGCATGCTTTGTTTACATTTGTCCCCACCTCTATGCAGCACTGCTTCCTAAAATGTATTTAACTGAGTGCCAGGCTGCAATAGTTCCGATTTTTGAATGAACACAGCAGTGGCAAGTTCGTATTAAAGGATTCTGCTTGGAAGTTACCCAAAAATGTCCTGGTCTATCTCTTCTTCAATTCACAAATGCCCCCTTACTGATTTCTTTTTTTTGGCACGTTTTTCACATTTTAATGTTTTAGTTCATCAAACGAATTTAAATATTAGTCAAAGATAACAAGCAAACACACCATGCAGTTTTTAAACAAAGAACATAAAACATTAAAACATAACTCTGGTTTATCACATCTGAGTTCAATTTCTTTAGCCAGACCCAGGTCTGTTTATTGCTACACAATCAAGAATCACTTAAATAGGATCTGCCTGGACAAAGTGAAGTAGACTAAAAGATCCTCAAAAGCATCATGCTAATATCCAAACGATTCATGAACAAACGAGAAATAACATAATTTAAATCTACCAATCTGGAAATGGTTATAAAGCCTTTCCAAAGATTTAGGACTGCAGTGAACCACAGCAAGAGCCATTATCTACAATTGGCAAATACACGGAGCAGTGGTGAACCATCTCAGGAGTGGATGGGCGACCAAAATTACCCTAATAACACAGCGACAACTCATACACAGGTCACAAAAGACCCCACAACAACATCTAAAAAACTGCAGGCCTTAGCTGATGTGAGTGTTCATGACTCCACCATAAGAAAGACACTGGGCAAAATTGTTTG
>CAIGQZ010032437.1:1203933-1215871 GCA_903798205.1 Danio tinwini | reverse complement strand
ACTTTCAACTGTCATGTGCACGCTGTGTCGCGGTGCATCCGGTGTGTAATGCTCTTCAGTCAAAGTTAATTCAGTGTGCTTTTTACCACATCATAATAAAAAATCTGAATTGTGTTTTGAACTGAACCTAAACTGGCACACTCAGAAGAACCATAATATTAATATTAGATCTTAAAAAGGGCTTAAATAGGTGCCACCAAAGAATAGTTAAGCCAAATACAGCAAAATCTACAGCTGGCTACCTTAAAAGCACCATTGCAAAAAAGCAAAATTGTATATCTTGTTGTTTTCAATGTTTTTGAAAATAAAAACCACTCAAGTGTCATAAACAGACCTCAGAGAATAGTATAAAAAACTGTAAAAAGTCAGTTCATGACCCTTTCTAATGCTTTTGTAGGCTTTTTTTTTTGTTGTTGAAAAGATGATGCATAGTGTTAGGGTCCTATCATACAACAGGCGTAATACGTTTTGCACAACATTGTTTAAATATAGCAGCAAATCCATTTGCGGCACTTTGTGAATTCATGGGTTTGTTGGAACGTTCAGTTTGAGGAACTGTAATAGACCGCGCCATTGACCAACTAAAAGCTGGTCTAAAGACCAGCGAAGAGCGCGTTAGTTATGCGCTTATGCAGGGCCAAACGCTTACACATTGCTGTATTACACACAGGATGTACAGCAATACACAAATATCTTTACATATGAAAAAAAATTAAGGATTAAAATGTTACAAAAATTATTATTTTCTACATAAATAAAAAAAACACTACCTCCAAGCCTTCTTCACCTCGGGGGGCTTTTTTCAGTTAATTCATGACAATCTGCATGTGTATAATGTTCTTATTATTAGCAGTATTATTTATTATATTCATATTTATATTTGTTTTAATAAATACAAGTTTAGATATGTCCACCTGTCGGGTTTTTTTTTTACCCCACTTTTTATTATTGGTTATTTATTCATTTGCTGGAAATTAGAACTGAATTTAAAAATAGTTCTGAAACAAAAATTTGCGCTTAACAAACTAAATTAAATATGTCAGCTAATGAATGTCTTGTGGAATGAGTACAACACTGTTTCCTTATCCACAAAAGTAAAGGAGTAAAGAGAAAAAAAGTAAAGTAAAGAGAAAGTAAAGAGGCCGAAAGGAGGAGCCTCATTCTTTATCCTCGTGCTGCAGATGGTTGATAAATAGTAAATGCGCTCTGGCACAGCACAACTGACTTAAAGAAACTGGGAGATGAGGCACACCAATAACTCATTAAGAGAATAAGCAAAACCCTGTTCTCAGTCCTTAAAATAGCAAAAGGGGATTCAGACACATTCTTAAAGCTTTTTTGAGCTTTAGACTTTGAGCTTAGATCGTTAAAATAAAGTCCCTAACCAAAATGTATGGATAAGGAAAAAAAAAACATTTGGGAAAAAAACATGAAGCACAAAATCAGGACTTTAGTTTAATAAATAACTAATACATACATTATCGATTGGATTTTTTAAAAAATATTTGTGTTATAACTCAAACTATTACTGCAAAATCATCAAGAAATTCCTGATAAGACTTTTACTGAGGTCTAGTCATTCCAAAGTGTTTCTATTGCATTTTGAAATCTGAACTATAAGTAATCAAACTGAGTCACTTCTGGAAACATTCCTAAATCAAAAGAGCACTTTGCACAACACCTAAACAATTTCTTGGCATAAAGCTAAGCCATGTGTTCAGCCCAAGTTCAAGAATTTATCTGGAATATGAACCAACCTTCATTCTTTCAAGTCACTCTCTCTAAACCACACTTTGAGTTTAGCACATCATAATCGATGCTGTATTTTTTTTCTTTCTTTTGTCATTCCTTTAAAATAAAGCTCTCAGTTGTTCGCTTTGAAGTATGGGTTTACTGAGCACAGTTCACATAAGGGAAAAAAACAGTTAATAATATTTCTGCTTTTGCAAATGACATATCATTAAATCCGGACTCTAAAACGACCAATTCTTCTCCATTATATTTTAGGAATTACAAGCAATGATTCAAGCAAGTTAATTTAAACACTGCAAAACTCATCATCAGTGTGATTAATAATAACTGATTCCAATTATAGTGTAACATTTTCATAAAAATTGTTCCAATAATTTCATCGGTCTTTAAAATGATTTATTTCTTGTTCACACTGACTGCTCCTGCTGATCCCTTAATGGATTTTTTTGTCATCCTGAAACATCTTGCAGTCTGCTCTTAGAATGAATTTGGGATAGCAGACCAGTCTGAACAGATTGTCACCAGTCTAAAAGTTTTTTTGTAGATTTTGTACAATAGTATGTAAAAATCTTGAAAAAGACTTTAAATTCCTTCTCAGACTCTACAACCTACAGCTGTTAGCATTTACATCTTAAGCTTGCGCTTCATTGTGCTCCATTTCGAACCGGTTAAATTCATTTGTTTTGTCAGTGAATATGGATTAAAAAATATCTTGTTGATTATGATGAAATGTATTTTCTTTGAAGAATTGTTTCAAGTTTATGATATTATGTTGGAAAAATAAAATAAATTAGTCATTTTGGCACATTTATATCCTTATGATAGATTTTTATTCTTTTTTGTTTAGTTTTTTTTTTACTTTAAATCAAGACCATTCCACGTTTAAAAATCCCATGAAATTAAAATACATTTTTTTAATGTTCGCATCAGTATTATTAGTTTTTTAGGATATCTATAAGCTAGTGTGCCCCAAAAACAGAGACAAAATTTGCATTTAGAAGATATAAAACTGATAAACAAACATGTAAAGCTTGTGGTTTGTCACTTCCGCCCAAATGGATCAAAGGTTTTATTCACATAAACTCATGCTACAGTTTCTCATCACATCATAACCAATCAAATGCTCTCTAGCATTGGTTCTCAAACACCAGGCCATGGTTCTGGTCCGTGGATCAATTGGTATCGAGCCGCACAAAAAACTATAAATATTTACCGTTTTATTTATTAGCAAGTCTAGTTTATTTATTATTAAGTCTAAACAATCTTTTATTTTGAAAAATATTTTATTTTGAAAAATGACCACATTCTCTTGCTTACATCTCAGTTACTTGAGCGCCCAAATTTAACCCACAGGCAGCAAAATGAGTAAGAAACATTTTTGGACAGTTTCTTTGCTAAGGGGAAAGAGTCCAGTGAAGGACCCGCGAACTGCCAAGGAATGGATCTGCAACCCATTTGTCAACAAATCAGGCGAATCCACCATGTCTGTGCAAGAAGATCAACTGCTGCAGATCGCCGTTCGCAAATCGCATCTTTTGTAGAATTCAAGCAAGTTTGTTTATTTCCAATGGAAATGTGCGGCTTGCGCCTTCCAGATGCACCCAATTGAATGAATGTCGCGAGTGCACCATGAGTCACGTGACAAGAACTGATCGATCAGCTTCATACTTTGTAAGGAATATACACATTTCGGTAGACTAATTATCTCAAACAAACACAGAACACCCAAACACTGCATTCATTTATTCATTCATTCATTCATTCATTTTCTTTTCGGCTTAGTCCCTTTATTAATCAGCGGTCACCACAGCAAAATTTACCGCCAACTTATCCAGCATATGTTGTATGCAGCGGATGCCCTTTCAGATGCAACTCATCACTGGGAAACATCCCTACACACTCATTTATACACATACACTATGGACAATTTAGCCTACCCAATTCACCTATACGGTGAAACCGGAGCACCAGAAGAAAAACAAACATGGGGAGAACATTCAAACTCCACATAGAAATGCCAACTGACCCAGCCGAGGCTCGAACCAGCGACCTTGTTGCTGTGAGGCGATTGTGCTACCCACTGCGCCACCGTGAGATCCCCCAAACACTGCAGTGCTTTGTACTTTTCTCTATAAATAAAATTTATATCGAAGTGACAGAAATGTTTTGTCAGCTTGTCATCCTCATTCTCATTCCATGAGAAAATGGTTGATGCAATCTACAAACCATCTCCTGCCTCCCTTCCCGGTCTGTGGTAAAATTGTCAAGCGCTGACCGGTCTGCGGTGATAAAAAGGTTGGGGACCACTGCTCTCTAGTGTCTGACATGTCCCGCCGCCTTCAAGACGCGTCTCATTTGCTTTTCATTTAATGAACTTGAGCTCAACCACTCTCACTAGCAGAGCTGTGATAAAAAAAAAACACTGTTGGCAGATTTTTAAAAAGGGGTTTAAGTTGAGATTACGTCAAACATCGAATAAAATTGCATATTTCAAAGCACTTCACGAGACCTTTAATTGCGACTGGTTACACCACCGTGACCATTTTAGTATCAATATTAGAATATGTTTTCATTAAAAAAAAAGTTCCAAATGATTTAGTCTTCAGTCAAAAGATTTAAGTCTCTTGTGTGTCCCACATTCACATATAATGTTCTAAAAGAATGCACTTTTGTGTACATACAATGTACATACTGATAGACGACAATGCAGACACAACAGTGAGCAAATGAAAGCAAACACAGATTCATCTTCACTAGTGTTTTCAGCATTGATTCCACTGTTACAAATGTGATTGTTTTTGTTTTTATTGTAATGAGTTATAATTGTAAAAAAAATATACTCTATTAGGTAATAAGATTTAAAGTAATACTTTCTATTTATTTTTAAAAATTATGAAAAAAAAGCTGGAAATTATCTATGGCAATTTTAATATAATATAGTTTGGTATATTTACCTTTAGTCCACAGCTCTCAATGATATTTGGTTTTTGGCCCTTCATATGAAAAAGTTTGGGCAACCCTGCTTAAAACTAACAGAATGAAACTAACACCTATTTGTTTATTTATTTAAATGTATAGGGACCTTTAAGAACATCAAAAATGACTCTAATATTTCAGTGTTTAAACAAATTACAGTTACTTGAGAGATATTCAGCTAGTACAAAATGCAGCTGCCAGAGTTCTTACCAGGTCTAGAAAATATGATCATATCACCCCAATTTTATCCTCCTTACACTGGCTGCCTATTTGTTAAGTTTCGTATTGAATATAAAACATTGCTTCCTACCTACAAAGCTTTAAATAATCTAGCTCCTGTTTATCTAACCAACCTTCTGTCTTGCTACAATCCAACCCGCTCTTTAAGATCTCAAAACTCAGGGCTTCTGGTAGTACCTAGAATAGCAAAGTTGAGTAAAGGAGGTCGAGCCTTCTCATTTATGGTCCCTAAACTCTGGAATAGCCTTCCTGATAATGTCCGAGGCCCAGACACACTCTCGCATTTCAAAACTAGATTAAAAATCTATCTTTTTAGCAAAGCATACACTCAGTGCATCACTTAGCAGTATGATGCATGATGTGCCCCACGCAGGTTTTTGCATCTCGTTTATATACACTATGAACAGCAGCTATGCTAATTATTCTCTATTTTCACCTAGGGGTACTCATCCTGAGGCCCTCAAACTATGCAGCGCCACTTATGCGATCCAAGACCAGCGACGCGATGATCTCAAGGTTTTCATAATCCTGGACCAGGCCGTATCCTGAGGTGGAGAGCATTAGACTGATTCCTGTGACGCTCCAAGGACAGATTCGTCTTCGCTGAGGTCAAGCTTCCAGCGCCTAGACTGCAGCTCTGCACAAGACGTTTAGCCATAAGAGAAATGGTCGTGCCCAACTGAGCCTGGTTTCTCACTTTCGCCAATTGGTGAAGTTTTTTCCTCGCCACTGTCGCCACTGGCTTGCATAGTTCGGGATCTGTAGAGCTGCGCATCGATGAAATTGCTCTTCAATGTTTGGACTCTCAGTAGTGATTATTAAACCACAATGAACTGAGCTAAACTGAACTGAACCTAAACACTGAAAACTGAACTGACACTGTTTCAATTTATTACAATTTCTATGTGAAGCTGCTTTGACACAATCTACATTATATAAGCGCTATACAAATAAAGGTGAAATGAATTGAATTGAATATTATTAGACTTAATCCAAAACAAAGATTTTAACTAAAAAAGGCTTTTCTGTCAGCTGTTTCTTAGCAGGTAGTAAGTTATTTCAAAACCAAACAAGCTTGGATAATGGCAGCAGTTCACATGAGAAAGGAGCAGGCGTGTGGCAGTATAAACAAACAATAAATGCATTTGGGTGAAAATTGAATCATCACGGTCTCCGGAATTTGATCAATACTGTTCTCAATCTGCTTCACCACTTTTGTTGTTGTTGTTTTTGTTAAAATGGTAAGATCTGTGATTCACAGACTCGATGTTTCTCCATTACAAATGTTGCATGCTTTTCAAGCAGAAACATTATCCCAGTTGTAACTCAATAAGCCAGGCATTGATCTGTTGTTCTGGCTCAGAAGGAGTGCAATTTTAAGTGCATAAAGCTGTTCTTTTGCTCATCACATGCCTTCCATTGTTCCCTAAATCCAGAGTAAGACTCATTGTTCAGGCAGTCATCGAAGAGAAACAAGTCCAGTACTTTGACTGCAGGTGTTGAGTCATTCATTAATTCATTTTCTTTTCGGCTTAGTCGCTTTATTGTTCAGGGGTCGCCACAGCAGAATGAATCGGCAACTTATCCAGCATATGTTTTACACAGCGGATGCCCTTCCAGCTGCAACCCATCACTGGGAAAAGTTGCCATTTGCCTCTAAAAAAAAAGTTCATCAGGTGGTGGAACTTGCCATTTTTAATTTATGCCCGATTCACACGGGGCTTCAGCATTAACGCTTGACGGAGAGTATGTCTAAAGTTGGGGCTGACGCAATCATCATAGCAGCATCAGCCAATGAAGTAAGTCCGCAATCGACTACTGTCTGAGCTGGGGTTTTTGCATAAAGCGATCAGATTGGCTGATGCTTTCATTGGCACTTGAAAAGTTGAGAAATTCCCAACTCCTGCAGCAAGCAACGCCGCTGAAGCAGCACCGATGGACCCACAATTTAGTTCGGCAATGCTTGACGTCACCCATTCAAAGCGAATGGGAAGCGTTGACGTGTGAATGGGTCGTCATTGTTAATTCTCATTTCTTCTGCATTTTTGTGTTTCTGAAATAGAAGTAAACAACAAGAGCAATTTTTGTCATCTGCACAGGGTTATCAACATCTTCCAGTCGCAACCCAACACTGGGAAACACCTACACACTCTCACATTCACAGACATACAATACGGACAATTAAGCTTACCCAATTCACTGCTATGCAGATGATACTCAATTATATATTTCAACTAAATCTGATGAGATGTCTGAACTGTCTGTTAACTTAGTGTATTAAAGATGTTAAAGACTGGATGACAAACAATTTTCTTCTCTTAAACTCAGACAAAAAGAAATTATTACTTATTGGGCCTAAATCTTGTACACAGCAGATCTCACAACTTGACCTGCAATTAGAGGGATACAAAGTTAGCGTTAGCTCTACTATAAAAGATCTAGGTGTCATATTAGACAGGAATTTAACTTGAAAATCATACATCCCAAGTCCCAAAAACTGCTTTCTTTCATCTGAGAAATATTGCTAAGTTACGAAGTATGCTATCCATGTCAGATGCAGAAAAGCTAGTGCATGCTTTTATGATCTCTAGGCTGGATTACTGTAATGAAGTAATGTGGCTGCCCAGCATCTTCTATTAACAAACTTCAGCTAGTACAAAATGCAGCTGCCAGGGTTCTCACCAGGTCTAGAAAATATGATCATATCACCCCAATTTTATCCTCCTTACACTGGCTGCCTGTTAAGTTTCGTATTGAATATAAAATATTGCTTCTTACCTTTAAAGCTTTAAATAATCTAGCTCCTGTTTATGTATCCAACCTGTCTCGCTACAACCCAACCCGCTCTTTAAGATCTCAAAACTTAGGGCTTCTGGTTGGTCGAGCCTTCTCATGTAAGGCCCCTAAACTCTGGAATAGCCTTCCTGATAATGTCCGAAGCTCAGACACACTCTCGCAATTCAAAACTAGATTAAAAACCTATCTTTTTAGCAAAGCATACACTCAGTGCATCGCTTAGCGGTATGACGCATGATGTGCAGATTTTTTGCATATCATTATTATACACTATGAACAGCAGTTAAGCTAATTATTCTCTTTATTCTCTATTTCCCCCTGGGGGTACTCATCCCGAGGGCCCTCAGACTATGCAGCACCACTGATGCGATCCAAGACCAGTGACGAGATGATCCCAAGGTTTTCTTAATCCTGAACCAGGCTGTATCCTGAGCCGCTGCTGTGGTGGTCATGGAAGAGTGGGGAGCATGAGACGAGTCTTCGCTGAGGTCCAGCATTCTCGAGCCTCCGGCACCTAGACTGCAGCTCTGCACAAGACGTTTGGCCATAGGAAAAATGGTCGTGCCCAACTGAGCCTGGTTTCTCTCAAGGTTTTTAAATTCTTCACTTTCGCCAATTGGTGAAGTTTTTTTCCCTCGCCGCTGTCGACACTGGCTTGCATGGTTCGGGATTTGTAGAGCTGCGCATCGATGGAATTGCTCTTCAGTGTTTGGACTCTCAGTAGTGACCACACTGAACTGAGCTAAACTGAACTGAACTTAAACACTGAAAACTGAACTGACACTGTTTCAATTTACTATAATCTTCTTAGTGAAGCTGTTTTGACTCAATCTACATTGTAAAAGTGCTATACAAATAAAGGTGAATTGAACTGAATTCATACTGGCAAATTCTGACTTAAAGGTGTAGGTGATTGTCTTCAGAAACATTTTTGTTATGCTGTCTGCACAAATTAAAAGTCTCTTCACATTCCCATAGTCATGATTAAAGTAAATGATCTAAGGTATTTTTATATTCTTGATAGGGCATAAGACTAAACAATGTTCGTTCAATTAAAATTTCCTGGGCCGATAATTCCTATAATTCTGATAAGTAGCCCAAACTGTCTGTCACAGATAGTGTTCACACAGATAGATCCACCATTTCTGGACACAAGAGAATGAGTGACAGCCGTAAAAACAAATGTTGAATCAAAACTTTTTAAAATCCGGAGTCAATATTGGAGTTAGTTACTCACGCTGGAGAAAGGACAACACCATGGCTGAAGTATTTCTTTTAGACAGAAAATGTTCTGTTTTAAAACTATTTTAGTCACGCAAAGCTGATGTAGATTGTGTTGTTTTTTGAATGGGCTATACGCAGGGAAGTGTTTTTCAGCCACTGAAATCTTCTGGCGAAAGATCGATGTGACTATTTTCAATTTCAAAGGGTTCCTTTTACAGCATCGATAATGCAGATTTTTTTAATTTAGTTTAACAACAAAACATCAGTAAATAGCACTATTCTGCTTAGTCTGCTTTACTGAGGTGAAGTTGGTTTTATATTCACATCACATTGTTTCATTTTTGAACAATGACAACCTGTGACGCACTTCCTACTGTATATTGTTTACCATGCTACTCTGAATATTCTGTCTGAAATAGCATATAAGTATGGCTTAGTAATAAGTGTAATTCCTGCACCCCGCCGGCCAAGCACTAAGCAGAATCGCTTTAGGACAAAGCGTGTAAGTGAGTGCGACCAGCGATCCTTGCATGCATGAAATATTGCACAGTATGAGTTTTGCTTGAAAATGAGCTAGATATAATACAGTTTTTCATTGGGAATTGTAGTATTAACCTTTACTATAAAAAAATATTAACCTTTATATGCTCCTTCTGAACCAAATAATGAGAAAGAACCAAATTTCCTACCACAGCTTTGCTGATGACACTCAGATCTACTTAGCTTTACAGCCTAATGACTACAGCCCTATTGACACCCTCTGCCAATGCAATGAAATGAACAGTTGGATTTGCCAAAATGTTCTTCAGTTAAACAAAGAGAAATGTGTACCTTGGCTCTAAAGGTCAAACAACAAATAATAAGGTCAAGAATCTTGGTGTAATTCTGGAGTCAGATCTGAGTTTCACTAGTCATGTCAAAGCAGTTAGTAAATCAGCATACTCTTATCTCAGAAACTTTGCAAGAATCAGATGCTTTGTTTCCAGTGAAGATTTAGAGAAACTTGTTCATGCTTTTATCAGCAGCAAGGTGGATTACTGTAACGGCCTCCACACGGGTTTTCCCAAAAACAGTCAAACAGTTACAGCTCATCCAGAATGCTGCGGCCAGGATTCTGACCAGAACCGGAAAATCAGAGCACATCACACCTGTCCTAAGGTCTTTGCACTGGCTCCCAGTTACATTTAGAATAGATTTTAAAGTATTATTACTTGTCTATCAATCACTAAATGTCCTAGAATCCTCAATACATTACATATATGCTCACTGAATACAAACCTAATAGATCACTCAGATCTCTAGGATCATATAAACTAGAGATTCCAAGAGTTCAGTCAAAGCAGGGTGAATCGGCTTTCAGCTACTATGCCCCTTGCTGATGGAATCAGCTTCCAGAAATGCTCAGATGTGCTCCAACATTAGGCATATTCAAATCCTGACTGAAAACACATCTGTTTAGCTCTGCCTTTACTGAATGAGCACTGTGCTATGTCCGACAGATAGCACTATTGTGTCTTTCTTTCTTTTCACTCTTGTATAACCTGTTTTAACACATTTTAATCTCTTTTTATCTGTTTTTAATCATTCTTATTATTTGCTTTTTTTATTTTCTTATACTTGTCTTTTTATTCTTGTTTATGTAAAGCATTTTGAACTGCCACTGTGTATGAAATATGCTATAAATAAAATTGCCTTGTCTATTATAAAGTACTATGAAGCTTTCTAAATGGCGAAAGACATGATCTAGTGAGTTGTCTACTGTCATCTTTAATGTGGGTGTCTTTCAAAGATATTATGCTAATGAAGAGCATTTTGCCAGATTACCTACTGCACCTTTAATTTCCGGACTCTCTGCTGCAATTGACTCAAACCTTTTAACTTGTTAATAAAGTAATTAAAAGTGCTGTATGTAAGTTTTTGACTCTTCTAAAGCATAAAAGTACCATAAAATGTGTGCAGATATTTAAGAAACATCCCAAGTGAACATACTTGTTTAACTAAAAAACAATGATGAAGTCAGATATTCTGCTTTGAAAATGTTTTTTTTTTTTTTCGTGCCGGAACGCTGTCTTTGTTTAGGTGAATCTAACCTGCACAATGCCAGTTTAGCCAATTATAATTCAGCACCCCGGGTTGCCTTGTTGGAAAACAGCATATTTCATTCATTCATTTAGAAAGGCTCTGAAAGCATGCGTCCGTGACCGAAAATGCGAACTCCGGCGGACAGTATCAGACGTCGAAATGAGACAGATTCAGTTCCACATGAGGTTATTAATTAGCAAATGATATATTACAAATGTAAACATTAGGTGAGCAGGTTACATTGTAACTACGTGTCCTAACAACACGCTTTGTGACGTGATACGCAGTAATGAGCAATTTGGCTGTTTGCACTAGACAAGCACGAGGAAATTTAAATACAGCCATTCAGAAACACAAAATATGCACTCACTTACGAAAAGGTAAGGTTTAGAATCTATTTTATACATGTTAACCCTATTTAACATCATTAAATGTAGATGCTGAATCACTCACGTGTTTAGTTCTAAAGTTCAATTTCAAATGGTTTATTGTATTTTCAAGATCTGAGGTGAAGTTTCTGCTTTCAGTATATGGCAATACATCTCATGTAAAATGGCATTCAAACTCGCATTGTTAGCATTTAGCACTGAATAAAGCACATGAGGTTTATCTAAGGTGATCACTGTCATAGGTTTCACATGTTCAGCTGTGAGAAATAGAAGCCGTTTCCAATATATCAATTCGAGGTGTTGGTTAGGACCAAAATTCCTTTTAATATGGAAAATATTCCCTCTATCGCATGTCGTTGCTTTTATTAAGAACAGTTTAAATCACTCGCTCCTGTACTCAATCTGGCAACCATGTTTGCGTTTTTTTTTACCCAGGAGTGCAATACCTAGTTCAACCACTGGGTGTCAAACTTACATAC
>CAIGQZ010032437.1:1160940-1193933 GCA_903798205.1 Danio tinwini | reverse complement strand
TGTGTGTGTAATCCGCACTACCTGACAAAAGTCTTGTATCGACTTTTCATCTATCCAAGTTTTAGGAACAAAAAATAATAATTTGACTTCTAGTTGACCATTTGTAGTGGCTTATATGGCCTCTAGATTATGCTTATTTTACCTAAATAAAATATGATTATTGATTTGTAATTATTTAATTAGGACAGTAAGGTCTGATTTTGCTTAGATAAAAGTATTGTCACTTAACAAAAATAATGTACAGTATCGAATATAAAGTCATGGTGCAGTCAAAAAAAATATTGTGAATGACTCCCATGAGTTTGGATGACTGCATCCATACTGTACATCTCTAATAAAGTCATCTGGAATGGTAAAGAAAGCATTCTTGAAGAACTCCAGAACTCCCAGAGTTCATAAAAATTCTTTGGGTTCAACTTCGATGCCTCCTCCATCTTATGCCAGACATGCTCAATAATGTTCACTTCTAGTGAATAGGCTGGACAATTCTGTAGCACCTTGACCTTCTTTGCTTTCAGAAACTTTGGTGTGAAGGCTGATGTATGAGAAGGAGCGCTATCCTGCTGAAGAATTTGCCCTCTTCTGTGGTCTGTAATGCAATGGGCAGCACAAATGTCTTGATACCTCAGGCTATTGATGTTGCCTTCCACTCTGCAGATTTCTTGTAAGCCCCCATACCGAATGTAACCCCAAACCATGATTTTTCCTTCATCAAACTAGTCTGATTTCTCTGAGAATCTCGGGTCCATGAAGGTTCCAATAGGTCTTCTGCAACATTTGTGATGATTGGGATGCATTTCAACAGATGATTCATGGGAAAAATCTACCTTCTGCCAATTTTCCAAATGATCAACTATAAGTCAAGTTATTATTTGTTGCTCTTACAACTGGGATCGACAACAAGACTTGTCAGGTAGTGTAGTAATCTTTGTTTACATAAGTAAAAAAAAAATACAACTGTTCAAAGTTTTGATCAATTAAACAATGTTAACATTCACTCACTTTCCTTCAGTAGATTGCCTTCTTTATCAGTGGTCAGCACATTTTAAGAGAAGCAACTTTTGACTTTGTTAATGTATAAACAAAAGTTGAAATTAACTCTAAGATAAACAAATGCTTTAAAAGTATTTTAGTAGTTATCTAATGTTAACGAATAACAATTATAATGTTACTATAATACTATGAATCAGAATTACAGTAGCAAAAAGTACAGTTAATAGAAAAAATATATACAGTTGAAGTCTGAATTATTAGACCCGATGAGTTATTAGCCCCCCTGTTTATTTTTCCCCCTATTTCTGTTTAACAGAGATAAGATTTTCTCAACACATTCCTAAACATAATAGTTTTAATAACTCATTTCTAATAACTAATTTATTTTATCTTTGCCATGATGACAGTAAATTATATTTTACTAGACATTTTATACAACTTAAAGTGACATTTAAAGGCCTAACTAGGTTCATTAGGTTAACTAGGCAGGTTAGGGTAATTAGGCAAGCTATTGTATAACGATGGTTTGTTCTGTAGACTAATAATTTTTACCTTAAAATGGCTTTTAAAAAATTAAAAACTGTTTTTATTTTAGCCAAAATTAAACAAATAAAACTTTTTCCATAAGAAAAAATATTATCAGACATACTGTGAAAATGTCCTTGCTCTGTTAAACATCATTTGGGAAATATATAAAAAAGAAAAAAATTCAAACGATGGCTTATAATTCTGACTGTATCAGGGTATATGCAGGAATCCTAAAGAAAATTGCAATACCTTTATAAGACTTTTTAAAGACCTTCTCATAATATTTTAAGACCTCATCGCTACTTCAAGTTCTAATCAGTATCAAACCTTTAACTTAATAAACAATTGCTAATCAACAGTTATAGTTAAATAAATTAATGGAGCACAACTGTGCAACAGAACTAAAATAAGCTTGGAAGAAACAAACCTTGAAAGAATAAAGTACATGGTTGTTTTCATCGACAGGTTTCAGCTACTGTTTAAACTCGTCTTTCTCCAATCAGGAGTATGCAAACTTGCATTATCCCATTTTGCCGTCTGTTATGCTCTTTGGCAAGGCTATTCAATTAGTTTGTCATGGGGGCCAGTTTATGAAAAGCATCCCAAATGAGGGGCCGGAGAGATAAGACTTGCAATATAAGTGATGACACAACAGCACATAAAATCCCATGTTGTATTTTTTTACTCTTTAAGACTCCCACATTGTGTTTTTCTACATTAAAATGTTAATACATTGTATTTTGAAACTACATAACATCACTGAATTGTACAATGTGTGTTTTTTTTTTTACAAACATTTAAATGTTGTATTTCAAAGCACAACAAAAGCATTGCTTAAGTACAGTAGGCTTCTTCTACATTCAGACACATTCATATATTATGCCTTAAACTGCATAACAATTGTGAATGCAACAATTATAGATTTTGGTTGTACGATTAAATAGTCAGAAGAATAATCATAGTTTCATGGTTGTCACAACTAATGTAAATTTAAGCTTTATATTAGGTAAGTATTTAAATGAACGGTTGTTATCATCTGCGTTCATATATACATAATCATTTTAATAATTTGTAATAATTCATGTAACATATCTTTTGTTTACATTGCACTGAAAGCCACAAACAACTCTCACCACTACAGCGTGAGATGCTTTCTACTATGTGCATCTGAAAGGCGCGAGCGCATCGCTCTGCATGCACACACATATTGGTATTAATTCTAACATTGAAAATAACAAACCTGAGCATAGAAATGAAGCTATATGTGAATGGCCCGCTGCTACAGTTAATCAAGTGTGCGTGCGTATTAGCCTTCGTGTAGCTATAAGCTCGGAACTTTAAATTAGCACACAAGTGGCATAACTTTGTTTAGTTGCAGCAGTTTTGTTTCGTGTAACAGAAACGCGGCATTAAAAAGCCTTTAAGCTGAAGAATCCCAATGTTTTCAGCTGCTCGCGCCATTCACCCGCTTAATGTCCGGTGACTCACGCTCTGCGCAGCCTTCAATTGCAGCATGTCACTTCATAAATATAGTGGCCGTTTTTCGACTGAACTAAATTTATTTTTGATGTCTTGGTCACACTATTTGGAGGGCCCGGAACAAATAACCTTGTGGGCCGCCAATTGAATAGCCCTGCTCTATGGTTTAGCTACATGTGGAGAGCGTCACATCACCTTCCTGCGTTTGTTGCAAATTACATGACATCACCCAGACAAAGCTTGGCCGGACGCACCCGGCCCTAACCAATCGAGGAGAATAAAAATAATTATGCTTTTTTGGAGTCAAACACTTTGGACAACGCTTGAACAAAATTTAAGACCTCGTAGAAACATGATTAAGACTTTTTAATACCTTTTAAGGGCCTCAGAATTTTCTCAGAATTGTTTTATCAACTTTAAATACTTTTTTAAGACCCTGACACCCTGTGTATATACTCACAACATCTTTGTGTGATTTACCAGTTGTTACAAACATTGGGCTAAATCTAGCATTAGTATTGCAGAAAACGAATAAATCTGCTATCACAACTTTAATGGGACACGTCACAATGTCACATCCCCAGTAGATTTATTTCCTTCAGTAGCATAGATTTTCTTTTAGTAGAAGATAGAAAGAAAAAAAATTACCCAGCATTTGAGAACTACCCCAGCAGGCACACAACGTCCTAAGACATTAATATTAGGTTAGATTTAGGTCACCAGCATTTAAGGACAATGTTACTTTGACGTCCAATAATGTTTAAAAGTGACCAAAATAAAACGTCGAGCCAACATCTTAAACCAATGTCATATTGATGTCAATACTGAAATTTTTTTGTCAGGTATAGCAACCAAAATATACCGTCTGATCAACATCATCGTGGAAACATCCACACAACATCAAGCTGTAACATCATTAGATATTAATATTAGGTTGTTTTTAGGTTGCGTTAAAAAGTAACCAAAATGCAACGTCTGTCCAACATTGGACATTAATGTTGGCCTGACATCAACTCTATTTTTAATTCCAAAAAAAACGCAACGTCCTATGACATTGGGGTACAACATCAGTCTGATGTCATGTTGACGTCCTGTGCCTGCTGGGACTGATCATATAACAGTGGCATCTCAATCTAAATAAACAGTGATGGTCTAATAGTGTGACATTCCCAAAAAAAAAAAAAGCTTATTTTTGAATCCGGATTCAACATAATCAAAAGTTCAAGCAATGTAAATGTTCAGATCAGACGATAAACTTCCCCAAATCCATTAACAGCTACAAGCATGATGGACACACTTGTGTGGGAGAAGTAATCTAGTAAGCATAAGTGGGCTTAGTCTTCAGCATATGGCACATGTTGAAATCTGTGTCTGACCCACAAACCTCACACTTTTTTTCTCATGTTTCAGCATCTTTTGGGGTGTTTTTATTTAGAGTTGAACAGAACAGCAGTTCTATGCA
This sequence comes from Danio tinwini, assembly GCA_903798205.1. Lineage (NCBI taxonomy): Eukaryota > Metazoa > Chordata > Actinopteri > Cypriniformes > Danionidae > Danio > Danio tinwini. The sequence continues at coordinate 1,189,471 of CAIGQZ010032437.1, read as the reverse complement.
AAAGGAGCAAAATGACCTATTTATGAAGAGGCATTCATTTCATATTCCTCCTCTGAGGCTCTGACGTAGAGGCTTTCTTATTAAAGAGTGATTTGTTGCAATTACCATGTGACTAGAGGAAGAAATGCAGCAGATTCTAAATGATGCTCTATGAAGAAGCCACCCTGCTTGTATGGTAAATGCGAAAGTCAGGTTAGGTTAATCGGGTCTTAATGGCATGTCTTTATTCAAGAGATCCGAGTATCTAAATCAGAATGTAAGAAATTACAAGATTAATAAAATACCAGAAGCTTTTGGCTGCTGACAAATGCTGGCTTCTTTACAAAACATTAGTCATTAAAGTAGCTACTTGAAGTCATTTAATGTTGTGAAGTGAGCGTTGGCCTTGTTTGACAGGAATATAATGAACTACGCACAACATTTGGTACTTCTAGACCAAGAACACGGTTTATAAATGGAAATAGTGTCAAAGCCAAAGCCAAAAAGTCAGAAGCCAAATTTGTCAGAGTTTGTTGGCAACAACATGTCAACAAAATCTACAAGAATAAGTCCGCTAGTTGCAAAGTATAGGGATGCACTACATGTTCAGATGTTGAACAGCTGTAAATATGAGCCAAAAAAAAACAAGCATTATGCTGTGACACACTGTCCAGTGCACAGGTTTCACTCTCCCTTCAGCTGTAGAATTTAGACATACTCACCGGCCACTTTATTAGGTACACCTGTCTAACTGCTTGTTAACACAAATTTCTAATCAGCCAATCACATGGAAGCAACTCAATGCATTTAGGAGTGTTGACATGCTTAAGATGATCTGCTGCAGTTCAAACCAAGCATCAGAATGGGGAAGAAAGGTGATTTTTATGAACGTGGCATGGTTGTTGGTGCCAGATGGGCCGGTCTGAGTATTTCAGAAACTTCTGGGATTTCCACACACAGCCATCTCTAAGGCAGTTCTGAAGGCAAAAGGGGATCTCAACCCGGTAATAGTAAGGTGTACCTAATAAAGTGGCCGGTGAGTGTAGAGAGCACTGTGCTATATAACCATGCATTTAAATATGTATAAAACTTAATTAAAAACACAGAAAGCACTGTGCTATATAGCCATGCATTTAAATATGTATAAAATTTCATTCAAAACACAGAAAGCACTGTGCTATATAAACCTGCATTTAAATATATGAGCAATATATCACACGAGTAGCAGTGTAATGTGGCTATATATCGGCGCTGGTGAAAGGTGTGCTTTGGCACAAGGCAGCAGGCCTAGTGCATTAGTGTCCCGCCAGTGACGATATACAGCCACATGGCACTGCTATGAGTGTGATATTGCGTTTATACAACAGTTCAACAGCATAATCGTGTGTGTATAAAAAAAAAAGAACAAACACGGATTCTCAAAAACCTTTTGTATGACCCAAAACCCTTTTGTCATTCCTTCACATCTGCAGCTGACATTAGAACAGCAGAAACCATAGCTGATTCACCAACGTCACTAGTATTTGAATGATTCTCTAGTGTAATGTCTAAAGTAATGGCGAAACAGGTGATTTCGCTCACATTTTAAGATTACAAAGCTAGTATTTCTGTGTTGCAATCAGGAGTTTACAATATTACTATGGTACAAATACAGCACTAAAACATACAAAATAGAGAGATCGACTTAGAAAGTCATTACCCCGTTTAATAATGATTTGATCAGCTGTGGTTTGAAATTACACTGCTTTTGTCTTAGAGCTTATATGCGGTCTCTGTCGCCATCTTGTGAATGAACATTGGCAACCGTCTTTGTTTAAAGACAGGCTAATGGCCGCCAACCAAGCGGCAACCTCCCGCTCTCCCTTGTGAAACAAATATGGAAGTAAACTGCAATTCATCAAAATTGCACTAGTCCTGGCTCCATAATAGAGTAGAGCAGATTTCTATTGGCCCCACTGTTAAAAAGGCCAAGTTTACAGGAGGAAAAAGTGTTTACAGCCTGGTACAAAGAACAATTTTGGTTCATATAGCTAATATTATCCTTCATGACAATTGTGAGGGGGGTGAATTTTTGTCTACAGTCTGTTTTAGAACAGACTATATTTGAAGTATTTTGAAGTAATTTGTGTTTTCCTCTGGTAGAAAAGCACCATAAGAACAATGTTTAGTGGCTCAGTGTAACAGTGGTTTTAAAGCACTAAACACTTTATGGCTATAGTATACAACCAAACACATGTGATCAGAACACAAATGAGTTGTAGGTAACGAAGTATTAAGCATTCTCACAAAGAAAAGTCTAAGCAAAATGCTAACAGATCTGTAGATCCGCTCACGCTCCACCTCTTTGTCTTTGTTTGATATCCCCCGGCCGATGAGATGACGCGCAAACAAAATGGCGACGGTTGCTCACACCTACTCGTAGCTTCTTTTGCTTTTTCAGAAACCTATGGGTGATGTAACGGACACTACATCCATATCTTTTACAGTCTATGTTGCAGACGCACTGTCTCTCAGAAATTTTAAATATTTAAAATAGGCACTAATCTTATAAATAAACTGCATAGTGCAATCTAAACAACTACATTATTGACCAAAAAAGCCTCAAAAGTACATTATGTTGCCCAACAGCAGCAATATTTGTCAAACTGTAGTGTCCTCTGCTTGTCGCTGTATGTGGGCGGAGTAATACACAAGGGTGAAGGGTTAAGAGGTAGACTGCCTCCTTCACTGTCAATACTATGTGATCCTTGATCACAAAACCATTTATAACATTTATAATTAACCTTTTATAATAGGAAATTGAGATTTATACATCATATTAATTCTGAATTAATACGCTTTCCATGTATGTATGGTTTGTTAGGACAAGACAGTATTTGGCTGAGATAAAACTATTTGAAGATTTACAATCTGAGGGTTAAACAAATTATCCAAACAGTCATAAAACTTAAAGCAGTTTGAAAAGAAGTCTTTAACAATGCTGTTAAACAACAACAACAATACATGTTTTGGAACATGATCTTCTATACCTAATATTCTAATGATGTTTGACATTAAAAAATCAATAATTGTGACCCATACAATGTATTTTTATTGGTTACTAAAAATGTATTAATTCATTCATTTTCATTCGGCTTATGCCGAGTTCAGACTGCATGATTTTCAAAGTAGTTGTGTCACGGATGTTTTCACACTGCATGACTATCTGGCTTAGCGTTCTGTCGGCATTGTGTTTACACTGTAGGATGGATCGGCGACAGGAGGTTTCACACTGGATGACTTTAAAATAGGAAGAATCACAACAACTTTGTCCAAACTACGTCTCACAACAAACAATCGCGAGAACTGACATAAACAATGCGAGGTCATGAAGTATATCTATTGTTATTAACTACATAATGTAAAAAGAAGGCCTTAATACGGTAGAAAATGTACTTATGTTGCGAAGAATTAGCGAATTAGCAATTTCTCCTCAACTTTTTTTACTTTTCGACCTGATTGTGAAATTTACATATTTGCTCACCTGGGTTTGAAGAGAATTTGTAATTTCTGCTCAACTTTTTTTTTCCGACCCAGTTGTGGTTTTGCTCAGATGACACGTCAAACAGACACTCCTGCCAAATTTCCACTAGTTTTTCCTCCATTTCTTGGGTCTAAATAAACTGAAAATGAGTGCTTTTAACTTCTCCCCCAGCCTCCCGCTGGCCTGCAGGTAACCACACTAGTGAATGCTGCTCTCTCATTGGCTGTAGGGGATTGTGGATGTTATTTTCAATCAGAAAACATTTCACACAGCATGATTTGAATCGCCGACAGCTCCAGATATTTAGCATGCCAACTATCTCACGTTCGTCACTGTCTCATCTGCGATTTTCTCATATCGCGTCCTTTATAGTTCATACTGTGTGATTGTCACTCACGTGAGCGAGCACAGATTTGCCTGTGATTTCAGGCATTTGTCGGCAATTTCTCAAAACCTGTTAGCGAGTTAAAATCAGTGCTAAAATCATGCAGTCTGAACTCGGCATTAGTTTCTATTTCAGAGGTCGCCACAGCGGAATGAACCGCCAACTATTCTGACAAATGTTTTACACAATGGATGCCCTTCCAGCTGCAACCCAGTATTGGTAAACACTCATACACACACTCATTTTCACAAACACACTTATACACTACGGACAATTTAGTTTCAGTTACCAAAAATATACTTGTGAAACATAAGAAGGGTTTTGTGTTCCAGGGTCACAAATTTAGTAATTTTATTGTTTTCTTTTTTTTTTGTAGAATTTAAGTTATTGAGCAAAATTTTTTTAAAGTCTTACAGATTATATGTTATTTATTAAAACAATAAATAATTATTATCAATGATTTTTGGTTTTGGTTTTCAGCCAAGTCCATTAAGAATTTCAGTTTCAGCCCAGAATTTCTCTTTTATTGCATCCCTAGCAAAGTATGTGACAGGGCTGGGATTGGAAAAAACTGACATTGCAATATTTTCATTCACTGCGATTATATATTGCGATATAAATGCAATTTCACCAGACGACTTGAATAGCTTGTAAAGAATTCATTATTTTAGATTGATTGGGATGATTCTGTAGGGAAATGTATCTGCATAAAATATAATAAACATGACAAAAAAGTTGAATAAAACAGAGAAAAGATGCAAATAAACAATGATTTAGGATTTTCTGAGGAGTCAAACAGTATTCCGAAGCAGAAATTAAGTAATCACAGTATAATAATAAAAATAACACTGTATTGCTTTAATTGAGAAAATAATTATGTAATGTTTAATTAGTCTTTAAGCTACAAATGTTTCATTTATTGTGCCCAAATGGCTTAAAATCGCTTCAAATTCTTACAGTCAGGCCTTAAAAACACATGCAAATAAAAAACTTTCACGCTAAGTTTAAAATATGAAATTACTCTACTATGTTCTTAACTGGTGAAGCGGCAGTGCAGTGGGTAGCTCGATCACCTTACAGCAAGAAGGTCGCTAGTTCGAGCCCTGGCTGTTTTAATTGGCATTTTTTTGTATAGTTTGCATGTTCTCCTCGTGTTCACGTGGGTTTTCCTCCGGGTGCTTCGGTTTCCACCACAAGTCCAAAAACATGTGATATACTGTAGTATATACTGAATTGGGTAAGCTAAATTGTCCAGAGTTTATGTGTGTGAATGAGTGTGTATGGATGGAAACCCCAGTGACGGGTTGCAGCTGGAAGGGCATCTGCAGCGTAAAACATATGCTGGATAAGTTGGTGGTTCATTCCGTCGTGGCGACCCCAGATTAATAAAGTGACTAAGCCAAAAAGCAAATGAATGAATGAATGAATGTTGTTAACTGTAATGTCTGGTCAACTGTAGTTCCATCTACATTGCAGATCCTTGCGATGTGACTCTTGCGGACTTGCACATTGCAATATTAATGCTGAAACGATATATTGTGCAGCCGTAGTTTGTAATATATCAAGAAAAATGTCTGTTGGGAGTCAATCAATAAAGTGTTAGTAGGCATTAGTGATGTGTCGTTTGTGAACAAGCCGGCTGTAAGAGCCGATTCTTTGTAGGGAACGAGAAGAGCCGACTCCCGTCAGGGAGAGCCAAATCTTCTGCCATAAGTAGGGGCGGGGCTTCATTTAGGGAACAACCATGCGGCTAATCACATGGGAGGACCCACTAGGATCGTACCATTATGTGAAAGAAGGAAAGGGGGCGCATGCTTTAAAGATAGTGAGTGTAGTGGTACAGGCCAGGTACACAGAGCGACAGAGAGAGGCGGGGGGAACGGCATTAAATGCGAGTCCATTGGGAGAAAGTGAAAAAAATGAGTGAAAAACAACAAAAAAAAGCAGCATCTGGCTGCATTTCAATGATGTTGGAGGCTGCAAAGCTGAGTGCAGAATCTGTAAAATATCTGTTAGAGCAGGGTCAACAACAAACACGCACAGATATGTGTAATATAAAGCTGCAGTCACACTAGAGTTTGAGCTTGCGAAATTCTGTCGTACGGCGCTGTGAAAAGGGGTGGGATTAAACAAGATGATTAGACATTAAAAAAGCAAGCGATTGCTCCATGTTTTATATTTCTATTCAGAGAGGTCATGTTTTGATCCTCGATTGGTCTCACGCAGTCAAGTGATGCGATTTCGCAGGTCAGAGTTCACCAAGCTTGAACTTTGCACCGCAGCGACCTGCTAAACTTTGATGCATGACCTTACGTTTCCGGTCTGACGCATTTGTGTGCGTATGAATGGAAGTCTATGGGGAGAAAAGTCCAGTGTGCTTTACTGTGGTTGTGTTCAATTGTTTAATTAAAGTTTTATTAAAATGTTAAATAATAGTAACTGTGTATTTTTTTTATGAAAAATAAGGAATTAAAAAGTTGCTTACATACACAAAACATTCACAGTTGATAAATTGGGCTAAAATAGAAGGCTCTGAGTGATACTAAATAAAGAGCTATTTGGGAGCCGTAAGAGCCGGCTCTTTCAATGGAGCCGAGCCAAAAGAGCCAAATCTTTGAAAAAAGCCAAACTTCCCATCACTAGTAGGCGTTAAGCAGACAGTATAGAAATACCCTAATGACTTCTAGTTGACATGTTTTTAACAAGTTGCTTTTACCTATTTTTATAGTTTCTTCTAAATAGTTCTGGGCCCACAATTGCTGCCAAAATTGCCTTCTTGCCAAAGTTAAGCCATTTCTGAGCAAGCGTGATCTAGAGAAAGCCATTCATGCTTTTATCAGTTCTCGTCTGGACTATTGCAATGCACTATATGTTGGAATTATCCAAACCCTATTCAACGGTTACAACTGGTGCAAAATGCTGCTGCTCGTATGCTTATGAATAGTCGCAAGTGTGAGCATTTTACACCTGTTCTTTACTCTATTCAACGGCTCCCTGTTAGGTTCAGAATTGATTTTAAACTACTGTTGTTTGTTTTTAATGCAGGTAATGGTCTTGCACCTTCATACTTATGTGAGATTTTAAAGGTTCATAAACCAAACAGAGCCCTACGATCAGTTGTTGCTGGAGGTCCCCAAATCCAGGTACAAACAATGGGGTGATGGTTCATTTGCAATGGCAGGTCCAAAACTATGGAACACCCTGCCTTTAGAACTTTGCAGAATTACAGATGTGGCGCTATTTAAAGCTAAACTCAAAACCTATTTATTTAGACTTGCTTTTGATACTCATTAGTACAAAATGCTGTTTTATTGACCCGTGGGTTTTTATCATTTTATGTGTCTTAATGTTTAAATTTATGTTTTTAAGATTGTAAAGCACTTTGGGCAGCCACCTGGTTGTAATAAGGTGCTATATAAATAAAGTTTGATTGATTTGATTGATTGAAAATTGACAGCATAGCCCATTTTGCTAAACAGAATGCTCCCCAAACATTGGCTTTGGGCTTGTCTTGGTGCTTTATTACAGTATCTGCATTTTTGTTTTCAATTTTTACAGCCAACACTTGTCCTTGCTCTGTCCTCATATGAGAGCCCAAGATATTGTTTTATACCATCACGCACCCCAAACCAAACCACAAGAGACCCCACAAGTGTAAGCAAGCATTCTTACAGGATAACAATCGGAAAAGCGGCTTCCCTACCTGTAGTTCCCCAGGTGCCGCTTTTCGTGCTCGTCCCTGGAGACTTGCTTGCGGACCTGAGCCAGTCTTTCTTTCTGAAAGCACAACATAAGTGAGTAGGCTGTGAGAAGTGGGAAGAATGACAACGAAATGAATCCCCGTTTCAGCTAGTGCTACCCTGCAGTATAATTTAGCCACCCAAAACCGAATAACAATGTCACAGAATGACTCGTTTGCTATATTACAAGGCGCCTTAATGAAGTCTAAGAGTTAGCGAGCACGTATAACAGCCTCTACTCTACACTTGTTAATACAGGGGGCCTATTCATAATTCATATGGATTTAACTCCCACTGTACCATTTTAATACATCAAAAAATATAATTGTGGAAAGGTCAGCTGGTCAATTTGCTGTGGCGCAGCGGGGTGTCTTTTATAATAGTCACTGATCTCTGCTAAATGCTGGTACAGGCAAGTTCGTTAAGCCCCCAATGCCCAAATCTCACTCCTCTTTTGCGTCTAGCTTTGCCCTTTGAAAATACCACCTACCTGCAGTCATCTCAACCTCATTCATCTCTTCAGATAATAAAAAGTTGATTGGAAGAAAGACCAATCAAGGGCTGGTGCGCAACTTTTGAGAACACTTTTTGTCTTTATGCTGGCTAATTGAAATATGATTAACTAAATGTCTAATGCTCTGTTGGTTTGGCCACAGTTATCATATTAAAAATATGACAAAACATGCGAGATATGAACATATGGGAAAAATTCTCAGGCCTGAATCTCTAGCCCATGGCTCCAAGATTAAAAAGATATTTTGCTTCATAACTTAAAGGAAACCTATTGTGCCCCTTAGGGATGCACCTATCTTGATACTTGGATCGGATAACGGATCGATACCGCATATTTTTGCTGGATCGGGTATTGGCCAGCTGGTACCGATCCAAATCCGATCTTGCGCTTGGCTATATTTTGTGTAACAAACCAACAAAAGCCATAAAGGTAGCCTATTATAAGGAACTAGAAAGTTGTCGTGTATGCCTACTATATCCCAAATGTTCTGAAGCCATTCTAGAGTTTAATGTGAAGCACAGATTCAAGTGCTTCCCTCCACTGTGCCTGTTATGTCGAGTTCAGACTGCATGATTTTTAAAGTAGTCGTGTCACGGATGTTTTCACACTGCATGACTATCTGGGCTAGCGTTTTGTCGCTGCTTTGTTTATACTGCAAAATGGATCGACGACGGGGGTTTCACACTGTATGACTTTAAAATGGGAAGAATGGCCGACAACTTTGTCCAAACTACGTCTCACAAACAAAAATGCATAGTATATCTTTTGATATTAACTACATAACGAGTAAGAAGCTTTTAATGGGATATTAGCATAGGAGGGAATTAGTCATTTCTGCTCAACTTTTTTTTTTTTCGGCCCAGTTGTGGTTTTGCTCAGATGACACGTCAAACAGACATGGGTGCTCCTGACAAATTTCTGCTAGTTTTTTCCTCCATTTCTTGGGTCTAAATAAACTTAAAATGAGCGTTTTTAACTTCTCTCCCAACTTCCCGCTGGCCTGCAGGTAACCACACTAGTGAATGCTGCTCTCTCATTGGCTGTAGGTGATTGTCAATGTTATTTTCAGTCAAAACTCATTTTACACGGCATGATTTGAATCGCAGACAGCTCCAGATATTAGCACGCCAAATTGTAGGCTTTGATCCAAATTGGGCCATTTTGGTGACTATCGCTTTAAATTCAAATGAGATTGTCCTGATTGTTTGATTTCAAAAGTGGGTGGAGCTACAAATGCCTATGTGTCAGCATAGTGGCAGATTCAAAACAAGACTAATGCCCTACGCTAATAAGGAAGAGATTTCCATTAATGGACAGGACTTTCCCCCTTCTGATAACTGTACTTACAAAAGGAGAATGTCAACAAAAGTGTTTCTCCAGACTGTTTTTATAAAGTGTGACTATATAAAATAAAATGAATGCGTTTATCATTAGAAGCTGGTTATAGCCACAGAATGTTGCCACACAACTGTATTTAAACCCTTTATAAAAGCAATTTTAGCGTAATAGACCCCCTTTAAACATGACTTAATAAAATGTTTTCTGAGAGTTGAATGGGTCGCACCAGTTCCTCCCTTCTGCGCTCGAGTAAGTGGCGTTGTTTCTCCCATTCCGAAGACCCGGCAGTTAGTTTCCGCATGGATCCCTGTCCGTAGAGTCTGCGCTGGGCTTCTGCCTTCTGCTGGGCCAGATTCCGCCGTTTATCACTCGCTCTTAATAACAAAAAAAAAATAAAAATAAAATAAAAAATAGCACTTAAACTAGCACAAACTTACAGAAATTCTGGAAAAACTCTGCAACTCTATACATCACTTGAGTTGACAGCGTTCAGCACTTCATGATTTCATCGCTCACTGGCCCTTTAAATTTGCTGTTGTAAGTGGCCACTCAGGGTCAGTGGGCTCCTGAACCGCTGGGAACCCTCCAGTTTTTATTGATACGACTTTCGCACTTCTGAGTTCTTGTCACTGAGTTATTGGTTTTGTCCTGCTACTGCTGGGGAAATAACGTGGGAGTCGCTTGATATGTTACTAGTGAGAACTCAGCTGGGACACGGAGAGCATCTGTGGAGACCGCCAAGAAAATAACTATGGCAGAACGGTAGCAATGCATCCAGAAACCTGATCCACAGCAAGATTGAGTTTGTCTGCTGTTGTTTTCTACTCTAGGACCATTGCTGGGCCACTCTGGTATATTTAGTACAAAAAGTGGAACTGGGATTTGAAGGCCGGGTCTACAGTAATCAATCACTGGAAACCCTGTGTACTGATGTACAACTGCACACGCAGGTGTACGCAGGCAGTAAAGCACGTAGATAACCACAGCTAACAAACACACAAATAAACTTAAAGGAATATCCTATGTTAAATGCAATACAAACATATCATTCATTCATTGTAAAAAGCAAAAGCTGTTCTCACTAATACAATTAAGCGCGGTTAACTTATTATGAATAAGTTTGTTCACCTTACAATATTTTTAACAACTAATAACAACTTTTTAGCACATTAAGTTGTTAAACTAAAAATATTCAAGTAAAGCTGACTTTAATTTTGAATAATATGTATTTACCACTTTTGAGTGGTCATGTGTTAAAAGCATGTTATTGATAGAGAATGGTGATGAGGGAACTGAGGAAAAGGGTGGAAGATCTAAAACTTAACCCTCTACCGCATGATGCTGACATATCGTCACCTTGGAATTCTAAGGTTCTATCTGTGTTCTGAATGATTTTGAGATACAGAGCTTCAAAGTTTTTGCATTCCATATAGCAAACAATATGTGTGTAACAGTTCTCTTTTATACATAAACATGACAGAGACACTAAATGTACTCTAAATGTAAATGATCAAACTTCTCTAGCATTTGCAAATTGTGAGTAAAAAAAAAAGAACACGTTAAATGCAGATAGAACCTTCTAATTGTGAAAAGTCATTTTCCACTTGGAATTGTAAGGTTTTATCTGGCAGATCATTCATTGAAGCTTTACTTTTCAAGAAATACAATAAAAAATATATATATAATTTGGTCTTGTAACAATATGTTGATGCTTAAGAAAGAAAAATCTTTGCTTTCTATAACATTTATTTTATGTTTTAGGATGAATATTTTTTCTTGTTCAAATTAAGGCTGTGCTAAATATTTTGTCCAGTGCAGATGTTAATTTCACCTAATTAATATGTTATATTTTTAATATTATTTTCTGCTTTATGTAAATTATTTAATTATATTTATTGAATTATATTTCCCATTAATTAAACTTAGTATTTGCCCTTCAAGGCTTAATATCAAATTTAAAGACTTTAAAAGAAAACAGAAAATGAACAAATGAGTTTAATAAACAATACACAAATTGTTTATCACCCTGCAGCCAAGGACCGGTTACTCACTGAAGCTAACACTATTGACAGAAGTTAAGTGCACTTCTGTCAATAGTGTACAGCTGCAACAATTTTATTTATGTTAAAACAGCTAGGTAGAGCTATATACACTATACCTACACATATGTCTGTCCAAACAGCTTGAAAAGTTGATTTTTCACGACAGGTGCCCTTTAAGACCAACATTCTATTTTTTTTGTTGGAAAGAAAAGACCTTAGTGTAGCCAATGATGTGCTTTGATTAAGTCACATGACTTGCAGTGTTTTTCTGTGGCACGATTTCTGACAGACTGGAGTTTATTGTGAGTAGTTGCTGAATGCAAATGTAAACGTCAATAAAAACAAAGGATGAAATTATGTCAGATCCACAAAAAAATCTGAAACATCACCTCCAGTAAGTTATGATGACATATTCACAACTCAAATTTTTTTTATCAAATTAGTTTTTTGTAAATCAATCAAATGTGTTGCCAAATGGCAACACTGTCCAATAGTGAAACGTGCAATATTGCAATAGGTTAGCTAGCTAGCAAGGTCAGCTGTGAACTTTTAAGTTGTAACAATAACAACATGAATGCAAGTAATGTAATGTCGATTAGTTGTATGTTAATGGCGTTTGCATTATAGATAAAATCTAGTTTTAATGGCAATACTACTTTTGAATAGATATGAATACAGGGTATTAGCGAGCACCACCATGTTCTATGGTTACTGGCTTTTCCTGCAGATGAAAGTGAGGATGAGATGGGTTTTAGTGACCATGAAAATGATGCAGATTGGACAATTGATAAGAGCAGTGATGGAGACAGTTCAAGTAAGTTAGCTCTGAGGCAGATAACACAGGCATAGCATACTGTAGTATATAATATAATATAATATAATATAATATAATATAATATAATATAATATATAAACATTGTTAGTTAGTAGCTACATTATTCTGATACATCTGGATATATTAGACTTGTTATTTTTAACATATAATATTTATATTTACTGTATGTTGTATACATGATAATACAATGTTATGGTTGTTTTCAATAATATTCTGCAAAAAAGAATGGAATAAATGAAAGCTGTTGGAATGTGAGTCGTTGGAAAGCATGTATAAGGTGTCATTTATAAGTTCAGTGTTAAAGCTTATAATACTGCAACACTAATTAAATCAATTCAAACAACAAAATGATTAATTATAAAGAAAATTTTAAATTTGACATTTCTAAGTTAGATTCACTGTTGGACTGCAGGGATTCACATAATTCATTTATGTTGACCCAACACAAATGAATTGATTTAACTTAACACTTTTAACAAATTTATGTGGATTGAACATAAAAAAATAAGTTGTCCCATTTTAATTAAGTAGTTTGAACAATCAAAAAAATATTTTTGAGTGGATATGGCAACATATCACAAAGTACCTTAAAAAAAATCAAATTTTTTTTACAGCACTTCACGTTAAGCCATTCTAAAAAAATAAAAACAGTCAAATATTAGTATATAGATATAATATATAAATTTATCATAATGTGTGCAGTAGAGGGTTAAGCATAATTAGACCAAAGCATAATAAATCTAAGAGCTTTTTCAATTCTTTGAGGTTCAAAATGTATAAATGTATGAATATATTATAATACATTAATATTAATTCCATTTATAATTTACAACAATTAATTATTAAATGTAATAATATGTATATAATAATATACAATATTATATAAATATTACTCATATTATTATTATTATTATTATTATTATTATTATTATTAAACCTTGGTTGAAAATTACTTCAATTCTTTGATGTTCAAAATTTATAAATGTAATAATATTTATATAATTACATAAATGATAGTATAAATATACTTATATAATAATAATAAATCAAATAATATTTATATAATAATATATACTATTATATAAATATTACTTATTATTATTATTATTATTATTATTATTATTATTATTATTACATTAAACCTTGGTTGAAAATGACTTGTTATAAAGTGTTTATAGCTTTGTTTTTTTGCAGTACTCAGATGCTATTTAATACAATAAATGCAGTGGGTAGCGATATTGCCTCACAGCAAGAAGGTCGTTGGTTCGAGCCCCAGCTGGGTCAGTTGGTGTTTCTGTGTGAAGTTTGCATGTTCTCCCCGTGTTGGCGTGGGTTTCCTCCAGGTGCTCCAGTTTCTCCCACGGTCTAAAAACATGCACTACAGGTGAATTGAGTAAGCTAAATTGTCTGTAGTGTATGTGTGTGTGTATGTCCTGGTCCTCCAAGTTGGGAGTTGATCGTTGGGCTAACGACCCACCTTGTAAAAATAAGATGTTTACGAAAAACCAACAAAGTGTGGCTAAATACCAACTTCGATATAAACGGCCCTGGGAAGAGTAAGTAAGTTAATGGTTTTTGTCTTTACTTACAGTTTTTTTACAGAGACTAGGACACATTTCTCAATACTTAGGTTACTTTTGCAAAACTCTTCACGCAGTGAGCATAACAGAAGTCTATGTGGGCTAAACTGAGGATCAATTATCATTGTTTTGGCACAAAATACATTCAATGACTACATCTCTCAAATTTTATGAATTATTTTCTCATTCAGACACAACTGCCAAAAATCGTTGTACGTACAGGACATTTTGCACGTGCCTACATACTGTTTTCAAAACTGTTAAACTTATGTTCAAAACAAAAACAATGCAAAACTGAATAAGACAGCAAAATTCAACAGCAATATTTTATTGAAACATATTTCAAATCTAAAAATGCAGTTTAACCAGCCAGATTAGCATTACTATTGTATCTGTATCAGTGGATGGTGTGGATACAAATTCTTGCATTTTGGAATTACAATTAATTGGAATAAAAAAAATTGAAAAATAAATAAACAACATAAAATATTGAGGAATTCTGCATCAGTAACATATATTGCAGTCATAAACAATTTTAATTGCAGTTATACACAGAGATGTGTCCTTGTTTTACACAAGAAAACACTGTAATGCTACATGTTGTTTGTGATTTTTAGGTCACCATTTTGCGGGTGCCGAAGTGTGTTTGTCGGCTGTCGACCTTTGCTAGTGTTCTGGAAGAATTAGTTTATTTGAGACCTGAATAAAGTGTTTTGGTAGTTGTAGTGCATTTTGAATGTGAAATGAACTGCTTTGCCAAGCTGAAAGTCGGTTAGGAGAATTGTGAGAAGAGTTTTGCAAAAGTGACCTAGGTATTAAGAAATGTGTCCTAGCATCTGTAAAAAACTGTAAGTGTTTTAGTTAAGTTTACTTGATCATTTTAAGGCAATAATTGTCCTAATATTTTCCAAGTAATTTGAACACTAATAAGTAATTAACACAACTAATTATTTTGAGCCAACGGTACTGAATTTACTTTATTAAGAAGTTGAAAATACTAACCCTCGGTTTCACAAACAAGGTTTAAGGCTAGTCTTGGATTAAATTGCATGTTTGAGCTCACTCAACTGAAAACAACTTAGAATGAGATGTTTTAAAATATGGCAGTGTCATTTTTTCTCTCCGATGCACACCAGTAATGTATTTTTCTTAGGCCATTTTTATAAATGTGGCTTAAATAGCCTAATTTAACTGAGGTCTAGTCCTGGCTTAAGTTAGGCCTGGTTTGTGAAACTGGGCCTAAGTGTTTTAAGTTAAGCTCACTTAAAACGAATACACTTATTTGTTTAGAAATTTCAAGGCAATCGGTTTCCTCAATTTTTCAAAGTAAGGTCAACTTATTACATTTTACAGTGTTGAATAATAAAATTGATTAATTGAACTGTTGGATCAAAATAATATTATCTTAGGAATTCACAATACTGCAAGTACTGTACAACTGAAGTATTTGATGTGTTCATACAGTATAGTCATTAAAATATAAAATTACCAACTTAAATCAACAAAATAGTTTGCGTATCTTTTAAAGCCGTTAATTTCAACAAATTCCATACCATTAAAATGCAGAAGACCTGGTAATTCATGTGATATATCTGCTAATGACACCAAAAGGGAAGCTTCAATGCTATGCTGTACATCTTTGCATGCTTAAATAAAGCAGTTACTCTTGAACAGAACTTCATCAAGATACTGCTTAATGGAAGATTTTTACATCTTCAGGCAAGTTGTTTGCTGTGGAACAGAGAAGACATTCTGAAGAAACCTGTAACTAGAGCTGCACGACATTGGAAAAATCTGATATTGCAATATTTTATTTGTCTGCGATAAATATTGTGATATGAATACAGTTTCACAAGAATAGCTAAGTTTGAATATCTCTATTTGATGGTTTTCTGGGGAGTCTAACAGTACAGAACTTGTTATTTCAGGTTAAAAAAAAAAAATCAAAATGCAAAAAATGTTTTTTCTTTAATTCGTCTCGTCTCTAGTCCACATATCAGCACATTCTTACAGCAAGTTAAAATATTTAGTTTCATCAAGTTTTTCCTTTAAAAAATTATCTTCCAGGGGGGTAAGTGAAAAAAATCTAGTTTTCGCTTTGAAATGTAGACATTTGGCCTATAAACAAGACAAAAATTCCAAGTAAGAAATTTTTTTTTGGCATAAATCGTATAAATTCCATACAAATATGTCGATTAAATACAATTCTGTAGCTCCTGCTTAACTATAATCAGACTCAACATTGCATATCTTTGCGATGCCATTATTGCAGATGCGCACATTGCGATATCGATACTGATTTGATATGTTGCGCAGCCCTATCTGTAACCATTGAGTTCCATAGTATTTATTTTTCCTATTAGTGAAGACAATAGTTACAGGTTTTCAGCTTTCTTCAAAATATCTTCTTTACTGTTTGGCAGAACTCTAAAACTCATAGTTTAAGAAACACTTGAGGTAAAAATAATAATAATAGTGAGTAAATTTATATTTTGGGGTGAACTATCACTTTAATTAAATTCAGTGCGATTTGTTTTAAGCAAAACATAAGGGATAATAGTTTTCAGATCAAGGTTTCTAAATTAGTAAATTATTTAATTTAATTATTTAGAAACCTTGATCTGAAAACTGTTATTAGGTATATTATTCAAAATAGTATACAGTGCTCCCTTTCTATAATGCGGTTGACCTTTCGCAGCCTCACAGTTTCAGATTTTTTTTTTGTGCAATTTGACGTTTTTAAATTTTTATTTTAAGAGTTCACACTTAATGATGATTGAATATAAAGCTTGATTGGCATGATGTGCTGGGAGAGAGCCCTGAGCTCATAAGATCCTCGAGCGCGGGGCTCCCTCCTGTTTGCTAGGCGAGAGGAGAGTTTGAGCTCAGGTAGATCTCGAGAACCCCCTGCTGTAGTAGCTAATGAACGGATATAACTACTTACTAAGAGCATGTCTATGGTGCAGATTTGTATTAGTCAATTAGCTTGAGTAGAATGTTTTTGGATGGTGGGAGGAAATCCACGTGAGCACGGGAAGAACGTGTAAACTCCGCATAGAAACGTAGGCTGGCTTGGAGTACGACTAGAACCAGTGACTTGCTGTGAGACAACAGTGCTAACTACTGGGCCACTGTGCCACCCATCTAGGAAAGGAGGAGGAATAGGGGTGGATAGGGAGGATTCTTCAAAACGAAGATGGCTGTGATATAGAACTTAGGGTATTTAAGGTGGCTTAGGAATTGTCTGATTGGTGAATCATAAATTGGATAATGCGGGACCAGCCGCAAGCAATCATAAGCACGTGATCCTCTTGAAATTTGTTTAGAATTAAACTTCACTTAATTTTTTTTACAGCGCATTGTGTTCTGTGTTCTGATTGGCTGTAGATCATGTCAATCAATCTCCTCCATGTCTGTTCAGCTCCTCAATGTGTTTAGCTTGCCAAATTAACATAAATCGTTGATAGCTAGCAGTGTGAGTTCCAATAAAGATGCAAAAAGGGCTGTAACTGTCAGCAAGACCATTGTAAAAGTTGTGGACATACAAACACACTGAAAGCACCGCACCACGCAGCGCCATGCATTTTAGAATTGTACAAGACAGCAGATGTTTGCGGTGCCAAGCTACGACTCAGGACACTGTTCATATTTCTGCCATGCCACAGAGCACCATTTGAATAATTTCATTTTAAATAACATGCGAAAGAGTGCATCCGGTGTGTGTTACATCCAACTGTCATGTCTGCAGCACACCCGCTGTGCGACCCCCTTCAGGATGGAGTCCGCTTTAGCTTTGTGGATAAGTGACTGCAGGAAAAAGTCACATTGCCAACATTATTCCCACAAAAGCTAAAAAGCTTTATGAACCTTTTGCTGACAGCGATGAGTGTTTGCGCCTGACAACAGGTTTTGATCTTTGGTTTAATTCTGGAGTTATTTTTAGAACGTAACTCCCACGAATAACGAGGAACCGCTGTATATTCAAAAATATTGTTGTTGTACCTTTATAAATGACTTCATACATGTATTTATAAACGCAGGTATCAGCTGCAATAAAATCCTATGTAAAAATTATGCTGTCTTGATTTTTGATTTTTAGTTAAGGAAAGCAATGGCGTTCAAATAATTAAAGAGTGGCGTATGTCTCTCAAACTATCCAAATACTGTAAATGCACACAAAGCATCACACTAAAATATAAATAGCTCTGATTCTGCATGCAATGCCCCCACAATAACAAGTCTACAATGCTTTTCATGTGTTCCTTCAAATCAAACTGTCTCAAAAACAATTACATGAGGACCCATCAAAAAATTTCGAGCAACTTCTTAGTAGAGATCACCGAATCGATATTGTTCTAAAACACTGAAGACTTATGAATGGTGGACAATGAGGAGTGAGTTTTCTGATTTACTCTTATTCTCTTTCTAATGGGACTCTGGAGAGAGCATTGCTTCATACCTGATGTTGAGCAGTTTCAGGGCATTAAGTAAAGCCCCCTTCTTCACGTCGTAATCAATCTTTTGATCTGTCCCAAAACTCGGGGCACGATTGATCTGCAGAGGAAAGACAGAGTTATATTGTTTTTTTTTTCCCTCCAAAAACCAAAACCGGCATCAATATACAGAACAGTACAACATTTAAAGGACACTGACAAGTCACAGTAAATAGCCACTGTTATTCTAATATAACAAGGCATAAACTCATAACAATTAGTGTTGTAAGACACATGTTTGTCACTAATGTTAAGGATTATAAAGCTTGGTTCATAATGGTGAAAGACTTCAGAATTAGGATATACAGCACAGCAGTTTTGTGTGGAAAAAAGACAGAAATGTACATCATCATTCACTTATAATCTTCCATTCCAACAAGACAAAAACAATGAGTCAATACCTGCATTTTTAAAGTAATGCCAAATCGTCCTTGTGGCTTAACCCTTTTGTTCTGTTAGGGATGTTTTCATCCTCTCTGGGGTGATTTTGAGTCTTAGGGTGCTTTCACACTTGGTTCAATTGCCTGGACTGTACTTACAGTTGCAATCAGAATTATTGAACCCCCTTTGAATTTTTTTTCTTTTTTAAATATTTCCCAAATGATGTTTAACAGAACAAGGACATTTTCACAGTATGTCTGATAATATGTTTTTCTTCTGGAGAAAGTCTTATTTGTTTTATTTTGGCTAGAATAAAAGCAGTTTTTAATTTTTAAAACCCATTTTAAGGTCAAAATTATTAACCCCTTTAAGCTATTTATTTTTCCATAGTCTACAGAACAAACCATCATTATACAATAACTTGCCTAATTACCCTAACCTGCCTAGTTAACCTAATTAACCTAGTCAAGCCTTTAAATGTCACTTTAAGCTGTATAGAAGTGTCTTGAAAAATATCTAGTCAAATATTACTGATTATTCATAAGTCTTCAGATTTACTGTCATCATGTCAAAGATAAAATAAATCAGTTATTAGAGATGAGTTATTAAAACTATTATGTTTAGAAATGTGTTGAAAAAAATCTTCTCTCTGTTAAACAGAAATTGGGGAAAAAAATAAACAGGGGGGCTAATAATTCTGATTGCAACTGTAAGTTCGGTTCTGAAGCCACCTTCTCGGTTGGTTTGTGTTCACACGGTCTCTTTTCCTTCTAAACCCCGCTAAGCTTGCTTCATCGAGCTGCTGTTTTGTTTTTCAGCTGTTGCTAGGTAACGGTCACGAAAGCAAAGCGGCATAATGAAAGACTTCCGCACATCGCGGTCGATTTGCTTTAGCTGAAGTTTTAGTTTTGGACATACAGAAATCGATTCGCGTCCATCTGCCGCAAAAATATTATAAACATTCAGAACATCACACAGTGTCTCTAACACACACACACACAAACACATACACACGAATGAACATTTTGAAAACAATAGTTTGTTGTACAGTTGGCGGTTCACTTCCGTTATTTGGTACGATTGCATTCATACCAGAAGTGAACCGTATCAGAGTTCGCATGAACAGTTGGTGGTTTACTTCTGTTATTTGGTACGATTGCATTCACATCAGAAGTGAACCGTACCAGAGTTTGCATGAACCGTACCCCAGACCACCTCTTTGAGGCGGACTCGGGTATGGTTCACGGGTGCGCACCCGTGTTCAGAAGACACGTTCACACTAGCTAAACATACCATATGATGTCAAACGAACTCAAGTGCGGACCCGTGAACCATACCCGAGACCGCCTGAAAGAGGTGGTCTGGGGTACGGTTCATGCTTAGGTGACAGTCACGAACGCAAAGTGCCAAAATGGAAAGACTTCGGCACATCGCGGTCGATTTGCTTTTGCTGAATCTTTTAGTTTTGGACATACAGAAAGCGACTCGCGTTCATCTGCCGCAAAAATATTTTAAACATTCAGAACATTACAGTGTCTGCAGAAGCTGTTTTTGGAGAAGACAAGCAGACATCACTGTGTATCACTGTGTTTGCCCTGGCTCAGTCCCGCTTGTCACCAAAGTAAAATACGAGGCACACACACACACACACACACACACACAAACACAAACACACAAACACAAACACACAAATTAACATTTTGAAAACAATAGTTTGTTGTACAGTTGGCAGTTCACTTCCGTTATTTGGTACGATTGCATTCATACTAGAACCGTATCAGAGTTCGCATGAACCGTACCCCAGACCACCTCTTTCCGGCAGACTCTTGTACGAGTTCAGAAGACACGTTTACACTAGCTAAACGTACCGTACTATGACGTCAAATGAACTCAGGAGCTTTCACACTAGCACGTTTAGTCCGCACCTGAGTTTGTTTGACGTTATAATTCGGTACGTTTAGCTAGTGTAAACGTGTCTTCTGAACTTGAGTGAGCACCCGTAAACCGTACCCGAGTCCCACTTCCGGCTAAATACTTCCAGTTTCTTTTTAAATTTTCTGACTAATCAAATACTCTCTAATATCTGACATGTGCCAACTCCTACAAGATACTTCTCAGTTGCTTTTCATTCAACACAATCTCTTGCCAACTTTTCATGTAGTGGCTAATTCATATGAAATCTTATGATCTCATATGTACAATTTAGTATAATTTGCTCATGCCCCAATAACCGTTGGGTTTAGGGGTAAGATTTGGTGCAGCGCCTCCTTTTAAAATCTTACATTTTCATACGACTGAACTCAAACATAATAAATTCGCCACTAAACTGACAACATGTAAAGTAGTTATGTTTCCTTGTGAGATCGGGCTGTTTTCATTGATGTGATTGCGCTTGAGCTCAACTAACTAAAAGCTGTGATAAAAAATAAACGATATTGGCTATTCGCTATTTTTTTTTTAAGTCAATTTCAGTTACATCACACATTAAACAAAGATGCATTGCATTTCAAAGCACTTAATGGGGGCTTTAAAAGATAGTTCACCCACAATTGAAATATCTATTCTAATTTACTCACCCTTTACTTGTTCCAAACCTGTTTGACTTACTGTCTTTTGTTGAACACAAATATACAATACTTAGGTAGGCTGTGGTGTTGACATGATGCTCAGTTGGTACTAAAGGGCCCAAAGAAAATATCCCGCACATCAGTACACCACCACCAGAGGCCATTCCATACCATTCGAATGTCTCAGCAGAAATCGAGACTCATCAGACCAGGCGACATTTATTCAATCTTCTATTGTCCAATTTTGTTAAGCCTGTGCGAATTGTAGCCTCAGTTTCTTGTTCTTAGCTGACAGGAGGGGCACCCGGTGTGGTCTTCTGCTGCTGTAGCCCATCCGCCTCAATGTTCGACATGTTGTGCGTTCAGAGATGCTCTACTGCATTCCTCGGTTGTACAGAGTGGTTATTTGAGTTACTGTTGTCTTTCTATCAGCTCAAACCAGTCTGGCCATTCTCCTCTGACCACTGGCATCAACAAGGCATTTGCGCCCACAGAACTGCCACTCACTAGATATTTTCTCTTTTTCCAAAAAATTCTCTGCAAACCCTAGAGATGGTTGTACGTGAAAATCCCAGTAGAGCAGCAGTTTCTGAAATACTCAGACCAGCTTGTCTGGCGCCAACAACCATGCCACGTTAATAGTCACTTAAATTACCTTTCTTCCCTATTCTGATGCTTGGTTTGAACTGCAGCAGATCGTCTTGACCATGTCTACATGCCTAAATGCATTAATTTGCTACCATGTGATTGGCTGGTTAGAAATTTGCGTTAACCAGCAGTTAGACAGGTGTACCTAATAAAGTGGCCGGCGAGTGTATATATTTTGATAAATAATGAAAACATGTGCCCATTGAGTTCCATAGTATTTATTTTTCCTCCATGGAAGTCAATGATTTCAGGCTTTCAGCTTTCTTTAAAATATCTAGTTTTGTGTTTGACAGAATAAAGAAACGCATAAAGGTTTGAAACCATTTGAGGGTGAGTACATTTTGAGGTAAACTATCCCTGGGCGTACTCCCACTATGCTATCCGAACCGTGCCCAGGCCCGTTTCCCAGATCGTTTGAAAAGTGTGACTGCTCTGAATCGGGCTCAAGCACGGTTCAGTTGGCTGGCCCTGGCCCGGTTGGAAGAGGTGTGCCAGAGCGCGGTTCGCTTGGGCTTTGGTGCAGTATGATTGTAGTGTGAGTGCAAAGTGCACCTGAGCCCGAAACTGAAGACGAGACCAGACTTTTAAGAGACTGCTCCATATGGATTTATTAATAATTCTTACTGTTCAATGAACTCAAACTGTTGTAGATTATAAAAAGACGCAAACACCTTACTGCACGACAGCTGCACCTTCAGCAAACCTGCAGCACGAGGACTTTATAATAATCTATGGGTGTTAAAATGGATGATCTGTTCGGTGAATTATTTGACTGCGTTTCACTGCATATAAAACGACTAAAACGATATAACGATATAAAGAAATCTCCACTGTGCTAAGCGAGAGCCCCTCTTACTGAACAGCGCATAATTGATGACGTAAGCGTGCTCAAGCCTGAATGCAAGATGAGTGCGGGCCATCAGGGGAGACGGGAGGGGGGACAAGCGCGCTTCGGCCCGGTTAAAAGCAACTGTACATAGTGTAATTACACCCTTGGGTAAAGCAGTAACAACTTATTTGTTATGCATCTGTCCTCAGCCAGATATTTTCAGATTATGTGTTCTGTTATGTACTATCAACAATAAAATAAAATCTAATTAAATAAACATCAGAACAATATGTAAAAGTGCATTTTAAATAACTGAGACAGACTTCACAAATTTTCATCATACCTATACACATAACTTCAGTCAACCAAGATTGGCTAGGAACACACCAAATAGGCACAGACCAAAAAAAAAGTTTCAAAGCCTCATTGTCTACATGCTCATGGCATGATAAACAGCAATCTTAAAAATCTCCCCCAGAAGAAAGAAAGGAACAATATGAGGGTGAGTAATGATGACCTCTATGGAGTGGAGCTCTGCATGTAGGTCAAGAAAGACTCTTCAAACAAGTGCAACTTTGATCTTGCTTGCTGCGGAGCTTTCAAAGCACAGCCAGAGATTACCAGACAATTCACATGACATATCATTGCATAGGTGAAGCCACTACATAAAGTAAATAAATAAATAAAAACTGTCTAGATTCACAATAGACTGATGCAATGCAGAAGGAATATGGGACATTCTACCAGAAACGTGCATTTTCACTTATAACAAATGTGACAGGGCCTGACCTGTAAGCTTGTCCTCCTCAAAAAATCATACAAAAACAAGCATAAAATCAGACAAATTAATGATAGAATGCATGCTTGATCACTGTAAGCTTCTCCTCAATCAAATGATTTCACATAGGATGTCACTTCCTCTGAGTCATAGCCTTAAAAAATGTAATGCAAATTTGACAGGGCTAACTGAAACAAAGGGGCAATTGTAAAACAGTATTTATTCGTAAAATCTATTTAAAATGTCATGTTTTTAATCGATTGATGTGAATGATAAACAACTTAAGCCTTCAGCCGCTCTTGACAGTTTTGGAGGTAATTAATAATATAACACTAATACTGAAATGGTTGAGGCGTTTGAATGACCAAAACAACATTTCAGATGTTTTACAATGTGCTCAGCCTGCTGGTTTGTCCATTCGCACACATTTTTATCATCACATGATCTCTTATAACAAAATGACATGACTTTTTTAATATCCATACTGGAATTTGTCCGGTAAAAGTGTTTCCATTGTAGTTTATGCGCATCTTTTCTTATTAAATAAAACGTTTATCCTAGTTATGCACATACATTTTCTATGCGCATCTTATTGTTTCCATCAACCGATTTGTAATGTGAATATCCAAAATGCGTATAAAAATAGGTGGGTGGAAACATCTTTTGATTGACATTCTCTCTTTGCTAATAGAGAGGGAAAGCCCCTCTCCTTGAGCCCCATTTACACTAGTACGTTTTAGTTTTAAAATGGCGTTTTAGAATGAAAACGATCCATGTCCACACTAGCGTTTCACCCAGCGTTTCTCCGTCTACATTAAAACAGTGAAAACGCACATCCCGTGACCACACACACACTCTGGCAAGCAATGCAGCGTACAGTTGCAATCAGAATTATTGAACCCCCTTTGAATTTTTTTTTTCGTTTTTAAATATTTCCCAAATGATGTTTAACAGAACAAGGACATTTTCACAGTATGTCTGATAATATTTTTTTCTTCTGGAGAAAGTCTTATTTGTTTTATTTTGGCTAGAATAAAAGCAGTTTTTTAATTTTTAAAACCCATTTTAAGGTCAAAATTATTAACCCCTTTAAGCTATTTATTTTTTCCATAGTCTACAGAACAAACCATCATTATACAATAACTTGCCTAATTACCCTAACCTGCCTAGTTAACCTAATTAACATAATTAAGCCTTTAAATGTCACTTTAAGCTGTATAGAAGTGTCTTGAAAAATATCTAGTCAAATATTATTTACTGTCATCATGTCAATGATAAAATAAATCAGTTATTAGAGATGAGTTATTAAAAATATTATGTTTAGAAATGTGTTAAAAAAAACCTTCTCTCTGTTAAACAGAAATTGGGGAAAAAAATAAACAGGGGGGCTAATAAATCAGGGGGTTGCATAATTCTGATTGCAACTGTAAATGAGAGCTGTGCATGTCGGACTGTTCTTCACGGATCTCCCAATTGGATTTAATCTCACTGTATTTGTTAAACGTGATATTTAATTCATCTTGGTGTCTATATCTAACGACATATTCCCCGACTTTGGTCTTTTGAATCTATTACTTGTTCTCAGGTAATGTGTTTTGGCTGAGCGCAAAGATAAGTTAGGTTAATATCTTAATTAATGTTACCGTGGACACCGATTCTGCACATCTGACTGATTGCTTGCCTTTATTTTCTTATTGTATAAACATAATGTGTGTTCTACTTTTATAATGGCCATTATTGATTAATGACTATTTTTAATGAAAATGAAAGAAGGCAGTAATGTTATAGGCACCGTTTTGTTATAAATATGCATGAATGACGGTCATATTATGCAGCTACACGACACCTCAACATTTTTGATGTCTGTTAAGTTGCTAATATCAAAATGAAAATAGGCAGTTCCTTGTGTCATGTTTTTATTTTATTGTTAAGATAGTGAAACAGCATAGCCAGGGTGATGTGAATGACTTAAATAAAGTACACAGTCGGGGGTTTTGTTTTCAATATCAAACTTGCGACGTCTGAACTTACAAGGAGAGGATGCAGGACTGTCACTGAACTGTGTGAAGGCTACTTATCATTGAGAAAAAGCCCCAATCAGACTGGCGAACGTCGGCAGCCATGCCTCCGTTTTCAGATGTCTCCGTTTTCCCCCATCCACACTGACATGGAGCAGCAGCGTTTTAGAATGAAAACGGCCTCTTCAGCGTTTTCAAAACGCTCTGTTTTCAGGGCTCAATAACTCCGGCGTAGTGTGGACGGATGGCTTAACCGTAGCAAAACTTATGCGTTTTAAAACTAAAACGTATTAGTGTAAACAGGGCCTTAGTGATGATTTCTGCCTTATTAGCATAGGACGTTAGTCTTGTTTTTAAATCTGCCACTATGCTGACACACATGCATCATAGGTCCGTTCTCTTTGGAAAAAAGGATTGTTGCTGGAGCACAATCTCAATTGAATTTAAAGTGACAGTCACCAAAATGGCACAATTAGGATCAAAGCCTAAAAGAGGTAGTTTTAAAGAATTATTTGTGGGGTATTTTGTGTTGAAATTTCACATACACACTGTAGGGACATCAGAGACTTATTTTACATTTTGTAAATAGGGGCATAATAGGTGCCCTTTAGGTCAATATTATTAGACCCGTTGTGAAATATTTTTCACATGATTGGCTACAGAACAATTAACTGTGATCCAATGACTGGCATAATTAATATGACTTGCCTAGTTAACCTAAATAACTTACACTCACCGGCCACTTTATTAGGTACACCTCATTAGTTTTGGGTTGGACCCCCTTTTGCCTTCAGAACTGCCTTAATCCTTCATGGCATAGATTCAACAAGGTACTGGAAATATTCCTCAGAGATGTTGCTCCATATTGACATGATGGCATCACGCACTTGCTGCAGATTTGTCAGCTGCACATCCATGATGCGAATCTCCCGTTTTACCACATTCTAAAGGTACACTATTGGGTTGCGATCTGGTGACTGTGGAGGCCATTTGAGTACAGTGAACTCATTGTCATGTTCAATAAACCAGCCTAAGATGATTCACATTGCACTTAAAGCTGAATACAAGTATCTTGCAAAGTGGCCAGTAAAATATTATGTACTGTCATCATGGCAACGACAAAAGAAATTAGTTATTAGTAATGCATTGAAACAAACAACTTCTCTCTGTTAAACAGCACTTGGGAAACATTTTTAAAAGAATAAAAAATTAAACAGGAGGGCTAATCATTTTGACTTCAACTTTTTGTATGAGACTTTGTTCGCTTGGGCCGGAAAATAATGGCACAATCTAAACACAGGAAAAACAAGGCGTTGCATTCTGTTTCAGATTTTTCTTTTTTTTTGTATGAATTAAACCATTTATAACCATTCAGAATCATTTGAGCAGTTAATTAGAGATAATTGAGCAATAGAATGTCTTTCCGTGCATTAGTATAATCTGTCACATTCCTGCCAACACAAGCTAATTCATCAGATGCCAGAGTTATTTTCTCTGTGGAACTGAAAAGAAAAAACTGCAGAGGAAATGAGACCAGCTTGTGATATCTGCACAATCGCTGTGATGTATGATAATATTCATTCATAACTTTTATGCTCAGTGACGCATTATTTGTAATGTTGACCAGAAACTAAATCTTTAGCCGTCTGTAATCTTTTAAGAGAGAGAGAAACTA
This sequence comes from Danio tinwini, assembly GCA_903798205.1. Lineage (NCBI taxonomy): Eukaryota > Metazoa > Chordata > Actinopteri > Cypriniformes > Danionidae > Danio > Danio tinwini. Next base: position 1,162,146 of record CAIGQZ010032437.1, on the reverse strand, counting down.
CTTTAATTTAGGGATGCAATGATTATAGATTTTGGTTGTACGATTATAGTTTGAGGAATAATCACGGTTTCACGGTTATTACAATTATTATGCATTCATTAATTTCAAAACACTACTAGTTTAGAAAATCACATGAAAACTCATTATATTTTAAATAATAATAAAAACAAACAATAGTCCATTTATTTTTGGACGTAAAAATAAGTGAAACAACTAAGTTTTTTTTAACATAGTAATTTTACACTGAAAATAAATGACTGAACAATAAAAAAATGAAATAAATAAATTAAAGCTGCAAGCAGCGATGAAAGGGACTTCACACTCAGGCTCACCGCCACACCTTGGCCTTAGGACGACAGACAACAATGGACAATATTAACAATCAATATTAACTGTCAGTCCGCCATGGAAATGCCCTTCAGCGAAAACTCTAGATCTTCACAATTTAACATCACAACGGCCTTTGAATTATACTGACAAAACTTGGATTCAATCTAATAAAGTTTCTAGGAGGACTTTGTTACACTGTAAAACACATCACTTCCTGTTGCCGGCAGGTGGCGCTATAACTGTAACTGGATATTGGCCGGTAAACGTGTTCAGGTCAGGACTTTTATCAAACGTGTGAATTTTGAGGCAGATCAGACAATGCATGCCTGTGTTATAACAATATCCTGTTTTATGGCAAAACATTTTATCAAATGTTTTTTGACAATCAAAAAAGTTTTTGAGGCCTTCATTGAAAACTCTAGATCTTCACAGTTTAACATCTCCAAAGCCTTTAGATGACAATACAAAATTTTGGTGTTGACCTGATAAAATCCCTAGGAGGAGTTTGTTAAAGTACAATGCCTAGAAATGTCAAAAACTGCACTTTTTGGCAGAGGAAGTTAAAAATATCTGACTTCCTGTTGGGTTGGAGATTTCACTCTAAGATACTTTTTTGTAGGTATTGGCATGTTTGATGTGTATGCCAATTTTTCGTAAGTGTGCGTCAAAGTCCGTCAAATGTGCATAGGTCGTGCTGTCGAGTCTCTTTGCCACACCTACTTCCGAAACCTATAACAAACATAAATGTTTGCCACTTCTGTGCGTGGGCCTGTGCAAACATTCGTGAGTTTGTGCATGCTTAGACCCTTAAAACTGCGTTTCATTCTAGAGAAGAAGAAGAAGAAGAAGAAGAAGAAGAAGAAGAAGAAGAAGAAG